>JAYJMB010087510.1:4382-20701 GCA_036873735.1 Pouteria campechiana | reverse complement strand
AGTTATGCTTCAATGTAATATGTCTAGACTTACCATTATAAGTTTTATTATATGCTCTCGACAAAGTTGCCTCGCTGTCACACTGCAAATAAATAGGAGGCACTGGCTTAGACCAAATTGGAATTTCAAGTAATAAATTTCTAAGTTATTCTACCTCTTTTCCTGCTGCAGCCAAAGTAAGAAATTTTGATTCCATGGTAGAGTGAGTAATGTAGGTTTACTTTTTAGAACTCATGAAATAACGGCTCCCCCAAGGGTAATAATCCAGCCATTGGTAGACATATATTCCAATCTATCAAAAATCTAGCTAGCATCACTATATCCTTCCAATACAGTGGGTTCACCATTGAAATGCAATCTATAGTTTATGGTCTTTTTCAAATATTTTAATACTCTATAAATTGCATTCCAATGCATTTATCCTGCATTATGAGTAAACCTGCTGAGTACTCCGACATAATAGGCAATATCTAGCCTAGTGCAATACATGGCATACATTAAACTACTAATCACTTTAGCATACTCTAGTTGTGCTACTGATCTATTATTGTTTTTACATAACTTAATACTATGATCAAAATGAGTAGAAACAAGACTAGTATAAAAGTGATTAAACCTTTTAAGAATTTTTTCAATATAATGAAACTGAGTAAGAGAAAATACATTATCATCCCAGATGATCTTAATGCCTAAAATGACATCTGCTCTTCCCATGTTTTTCATGTCAAAGCTAACAGACAAGAATCTTTTAGTTTCTTCAATAATTTGAATGTTAATACCAAAGATAAGCATGTCATCCACTTATAAGCATATAATAACACCTCTATTAGAAGAAAATTTACTATGCACATATTTGTCTGATTCATTGAATTTAAAACGATTTGAAAGTACAACCTTATCAAATTTTTCATGCCACTATTTAGGAACTTGTTTTAAACCGTATAACGATTTAATTAATTTGCATATTTTATTTTCTTGACCAAACATAATAAAACCTTCAGGTTGTTCCATGTAAATTTCTTCTTCTAATTCTCTATCTAGAAAAGTAGTTTTTACATCCATTTGATGAATTTCGAGGCCATAAATTGATGCTAAAACCATTAATAAACTAATGGTTGATATTCTAGCCACTGGAGAATATGTATCAAAGAAATTAATACCTTCTTTTTGTTTAAACCCTTTAGCTACTAATCTAGCCTTAAATTTATCAATTAAACCTTCTATTTTTAATTTCTTTCTAAATATCCATTTACAACCTATAGCTTTGACCCAAGTGATAGATTTATTAACTTTTATGTATTATTTCTCATAATTGAATCCATTTCATCTTGTATAACTTCTTTCCAAAATGCAGCATTAGGAGATTTTATAGCCTTTTCATAGGTATATGGATCTCCCTCTATATGAAAAATAATCATATGTTCTTCCTTTATTTCTTCTCTTGATCCTTATACTAAGAAGAGATAGAAATCTAATCCAAATCTAAAGTTTGTCTCACTCTTAGGTCTCTTATTTCTTCTTAAATCCTCATTTTCAATTTCTATCGGTTGATTCAATGGCTGAGAATTGACTCCTGTATATTGATCTAATTGTTGAGAAGAAGTGTTGTCATCCTAATTGAGCCTAAGAATTAATTTGTAAGTATTCTCAAAAAATTCTGTATCTTTAGATTCAATAATGGTATTTTGATGAATTGGGCTGTTAGGCTATACCACCAAAAATCTATAGGCTTTACTATTTATAGCATAACCTATAGATATGTATTCTATTCCTCTATTACCTAATTCTGGTCTTTTGGGATCAGGCAATCTAACTAAAGCTCACACCTCTATATTTTTAAGTTTAAATTAGGTGCCTTATTTTTCCATAATTCATAAGGAGTAATTTTTATTTTCTTATGAGGAATTCTATTAAGAATATGACAAGCTATTAAAAGAGCTTCTCCTCACCAACTTTTATTTAATCTTAAGTTTGTCAACATGACATTTATCATTTCTACTAATGTTATATTTTTTCTTTGTGTAGTTCCATTTTGTTGTGGAGTATAAGAGGTTGTTACTTGGTGAATTATTCCAACATTTTCACAAAAGTCATTAAAGTCATTTGATAAATATTCACCTCCTCTGTCTAATTTAAGAGACTTAATGGTTTTTTCCAGTTGATTTTCTAGCTCTTTTTTGTAAGACTTAAATTTTTCTAAGGCTTCATCTTTATTTCTTAGCAGATATGCATAAATATAATTACTATTGTCATCTATGAATTTTATAAAGTATCTTCTTCCATCTCTAGTTTAAGTTTTTTCTATTTCACATGTCTAAATGAATTAAATCTAACAATCCTAAATTTCTTTCAGCTTTTTGAAATGTTTTCTTAGTTATCGTGGTTTACACGCAAACTTTACATTTATCTGAGAATTGATTAGGGCATTTAGGAATTAAACCTACTTTCATCATAGTGTCCATGCTCATAAAATTCACATGACCTAACTTATCATGCCATAAAAAAAAGGTCAACAATATAAGTAGAAGAAGTAGTTCATTATTTACATTCATTCTAAACATACCATCTACAACATATCCTTTTCCAACAAATATACGCCCCTTAGACAAAATAAATTGATCAGAGTTAAATATCAACTTGAACCCATATTTATTAAGAAAACTAGATGAGATAAGATTTTTGTGAATTTTTGGTACATGAAATACGTTTGTGAGGGTGAAAGATTTGATAGAAGTCAGCCTCAAGATAACCCTTCCTAAGCCTGCTACTTTAGCAGTAGATGAATTACCCATGAAAAGATTATTTTCATTCATTTCATTTTCATAGGTTTTAAATTGACTTCTATCTTTGCAAAAATGCCTAGTGGCTCTAGAATCAAGCCACCAACTTTGGTCATCACCCACATAAAAAACCTTAGAAATCATAGCAACAAAGTTATCTTCAACCATATGTGATCAGGACCTTTTTTATTGCTAGATCTTGAATAAGAACTATACTTTCTTTTAAGAATTCTACATTTTCTTTTCAAGTGACCTCGTCTTTTTGCAATGAGAACAGAGTCCTTTACGTTTCTTAAATGAATTTTTGTTGCTATTTAAGTTAAACCTTTTAGAGGGTTTATTATTGTTAACTACCATATTTTTCTGGCTTTCCACCACATGAGCTTTAAATTAATCTTGTTCTTTTTTCTTTTCTCTTAATCTAGAAGCTTCTTCAATTATAGGATTCAAAGCAAGATCATCTAAAGTCATGAAATATAGCCGTTGGCAGTAACAATGCTCAAAGGGTACTTCAGAGGTTCTAGAAATATCAATGTTGGTAAGGGTTGGGAACATCAGAAGGAAAAAAAGTGCAAAGCAATGTTATCTAACAAGCCTTGACCTTTAGAGGCTCTGAAGCAGCGGAACAAGGTAGTTTGCGTTTGCGTGGAGTCTGCAAAATGCAAACTTAACAGTTGAAAAACCCACCAATGGAGGTCGCAGCGGCTAGAAAGTTTCAAAACTTATAAATATGAGTTCCAATGAAAAAGAAAAATATTCTTGAGTGCACTTAATAAGGATTAATCACAAAATACTCAAGTCTCCAAAGTGCATTCACTCCAACAGGCTTCAATGAACAAAACGAGTTAGAGCTACATTTTTATATTTCAGAGAAGAATGAAATGCATTGTGAGCTTATTGTATATCTTTATATTTGAGCTTAACCTATATACTCTTTGGCCTAATTAGGGACATTTCTTTGTACACATTGTATTTGTATGAGCTTCTTTGTACACAAAGGCTTTACATGCCACACAGGCATTCTATCAACCACACAGGCAATCCAACAGCCACACAAGCTATCCTTATGCCACACAGTCAATCCAACAGCCGCACAGGCTATCCCTATGCTACACTGGCAATTATATCTGTTACATATGTAACCACATGCACACCAATGCCATGTCATAACCACACGCATTCTCAACATAACAAGTATTAAATCAAATTTCCAATATCAATGCATATGGTTAAACTCAAATAAAAGTATGTTTCATAAATACATCACAAAACATCAACATATACATTAAAACACAATACCCTTATGCCAACATGTCAGTCATACTCAACCACACATATTCAAGAGAATCCTACTTACCTTACTTGAAAACAATTTCCACAATCCTTCAGTCCCATAATGCCTTTTAATCAAGAATCAATGAGTCCTATAACATTTCATATGTACATCACTTTAAGCATCTCAAAAATCACATGGAAACCAAGTCAATTATATACATTTTAAGTAAAACTATCCTATCAGCCATTTTCAATCATTAAGGGTCTAAACCATCATTTTCATTCTCCCTTACTCATTTCATAATGGAAATAACACGTGAACACTAAGAACCATCTCATTATATCATTTCCAATACAGATTGGGAACTTTACAAAAACTCAACTTTTAGCCTCTTTTATGAACCACTCCTTGAAGGGTCTTTTAAGTTGCTTTGCCAAATACTCCCAACCTTCACTCATGCATCATTCTAAACAATTTAAATGAGTTTCTAAGCATTACAAATCATCTGCATGGCTGCCCATTTAGATGGGGTTTTTCTCTAACACAACTCTAGTGTAATTTCCACCTCAAGTGTTCATGTTGTTACCCACATTCATTTTCTCTCACCAATCCTTTGTTTCATGCATTCATACACCATTTAGGATCTGTTTAGTATTTAATTAGGGTCTCTAATCCAACCCTAATACTCCACCCTATTTTCCATAAAGACACACAAGGTGTATGCTTAACTTACTAGTTTGACATCATACGTGAGTTCATGCTCCTACATTCATGTATAATCTTTTTTTGCATTTAATTCTCACTTTTACCTCATCATAATTAATTTAATTATAGCTCAGCTTAAGGGCATAAATCATATAACTTTATTCTACCTTCAAGTAGTTCATTCACTTAGGCATCTCATCAAACACAACACATGCATTTCCAACTTGTATTGTTTAGCAACATAACACACATGAATTTCATTCTTATTCACATACATTAAATCCCTATCATAACTAACATGCTAATTACTTCATAACCATGCTCATTTACTCACAAAATTAATTAGAAAATCTACCTTACATCTTTGCATTCCCCTTTTTCTTAGTCATTTTCATAAACACATTGTAAGCATGGCTTGAAACCAACTTACCACCCATTCTAATTAATCTCCACATAATTTACATTATGAAATTACAGTTTAATCACTAATTAATATGGAATTAAGTCCAAATAGATTGTATGCATAAACTTATGCCCAAATAGTTCACTTTTCGTGTTTTAAGATGTAACTTACTTGTACATGTTAAAATTCAATTTTCTACCATCACTAAATCATTCTTAAGCACAATTATCATTCCTAAATCACATCAAGCATTAATTATCATTCAAATACACCTAAATAGATGATTAAGCCCTTAATTTTATTTCAAACGGGTGGTGCCTTCCAAATTCATACTTTAACCTCTCTTTTAGGCCTTTCCTCAAACATTTAGCATGCATAATTTATACCTAACATCTTTCTAATAAAAGTTAACTTCCAACCCACGAAAATTAGTATAAATAATCAATAATTAACCTGCATTAATCATTCAAATCATTTTAAACAGGCCTCACCTCCAATTCACTCCCACACGGGGCATCCAAGCATGCATTCATGCCCAATGTTTGTGGATAGCAATAGGGTCCTCGAATCACGTCCAAATTAATCATTACCCCTTACAAATCACTTCTAAACATCATCCCCCATCAAAGACCCAAAATTTAAAGCAATAATCAGGCCCTAATTAGCCCAAGCAGATGGTAATTTACCCTAATCAAAGCAAAATCATGAATTAAAAATGATAGACTTGCTTACCTTGAATCCTTGGCTAAAACCCAACTTTTTCCTTGGAAGAAAGGGTGTGGGGAAGGTGGGTTGCTATGGCACATTTTCTCTCTTGTTTTGGATGTGAGGAGAGATAGGGAAGAAGGGGGACACATGAAGGGGTTATTTGCTAGGGTTACTTAAGTCCAAGTAGTTTGGTGGTGCTCCCACTAATGTACACGTGCACTTAAAAATTTTCCTATTGGCACCAATTTCTTTTACACCTAAAATCACCGTAAAATATGTATATATCATTTCTCATCCAGGCATCATGTTAGCACTAAAATTTTTATTTATTTGACCTATAAAAATCAAATTTCAAATAAAATAAAATTTTCCAAATTTACCTTGAATTTTGTGATGTATCACTCGATTTTCACCAAGTTTCATTTTCAACACCCAATTCACATATCATTTCATATCCACACCTGAATACATTAATAGCATGATTAAACCTCTCCAATTTCTAATCAATTACATGTATAAAATTTCCTAAAATAAATTTTTTGACATAATTTTCCTTATCAAAAATTATGGGTTATCACACCTTTGTATTTACTTCAGCAGCATACTTTAGCATGTATGAAGCACATTTGAAGTTCGTGTTTGATGCTAGACATATCCTTCAATTATAGATTTGCCTTGAAGCTTGGAGTCCAATGTCTGAAAAACTTCTAAAGTTGTTCCAGATTTAGATTTTGTTTAACTACAGTCTTCTTCTTTGAGACTATCCAAACTTCTTCATTTTTGAGTTTGTTCCTCATGGTTTTAGTCATGTCCTTGTACGTTTGGAATCCTCTTCTAAGTTTGGTGTCAATTTTTCTTAAGCATTTACATTTTCTTCCTTCGTAAGCTAACTATAGATCTTGTCTCTAATATGATCTTGAATACGTTGTCCACAAATTCTGAGGTTACTTCCCTTAATCTATTCATAAGCTTATTACTGCATGCTTGGGAAAGTAACTATCAATATCTTAACATTTCACTTACATATTTTTGCTCATCATCAAAATTCAGCTGGTTAATCGTATTCATCATCAAAATCAAGCCAAGTAAAGGGTTTAGATCAGCATTCTCTTCCTTTTTGATGATGATAAAATATTTGAGTGAAATACCTCTCAAAAAGATAAAACATGTATTCATCTACTAATAATGTAGAATAGGAACTAAAATTTTTTTTACTCATAATATAATATAGCCCCCCTGCCAGCGACTAAGGGCATCTACTAATGATATTCTAATAACTACCTGTGAATGAATGCATTGAACTGAATGCAATTTCACTATTTCTCCCCATTTTTGTCATGATAAGAAAAGCACATTAGGAAAAAATAGAAACTATGAAGGAAATACACAAAGATAGACATTCAAAAATTGTATTTCATTGTGAGTGATCAATGCATGCAATTTACAAAATATATGAATGCAATGAATACACTCATCATACATTTGGATTTGGACAACCATACAAAGAAAACAAAAAAAAGATGGAGAGAGAGAGAGAGAGAAAACAAAAATGTAGCAAGCTATGGGTTTTTGGGTGAGGGTTTAGGTCTTTTGGAGTATGTGAGAGGGAAGAAGTTAAGGTCTTCAGAGGGTTTGAGAAGTTAGGTGGTAGGAGGCTTGTGTTTGCGGGTTTTGGGTCTGGAGGGAGGTGGAGGAGGAATGAAGATGAGATCTTTAGGTATGGATGTGGTTGGTTCTTTGGATGGTTGTGAGTCATAGATGGTAACTGGAATAATTTGAATGAGGGCTCGAATTTTAGGATCCAACAATTTTGGGAAATAGATAGGTTCCTTATTTCAAATTACTTGAGTGTTGGCATTCATCCTAGCGGTGCATTCTTCATGAGTTGGGATGAATGGAGTAGGCTCTTGTGGTGGTTTCAATATAGGTTGAGGTCTTGGTGCTGGCCTTTTTCTGGCTATGGATTTGGGTTTAGGAGGAGGTTTAGGTTTGGAAGGAGGTTTAGAAGATGATGCAGATTTGGGAGTGAGCTTGGATAAAGGTGTAGGTTTAGGAGTAGGAATTGGAGTATGAGTAGTGGATGGGGCAACAAAGGGTTTAACAACGACCCTAAGTCTCTCCCTATAGTCTGGATTTGCAAATTCTGGGAAAGGAAGAGGTAGATCTAACACAAGAGCATCTATATGGAGTTTCCTTCTTTCAAGATACACATCCTCTAGGAGATAGAAAAAAAAATTAAGATTGGATGTGTCTCTTACAACGTGATATTTCTTATAAGGAGAGGTTGTTTTGATGAGGATGGATTTGGGTTTGGAAGAAGGTTGTGGAATAGGTTGAGGTGAGGAAGGAGTGTTGTGGTCATCTAGATATAAGGGTAGAAAATCATCTAGATCTGGAAGGGCTTTGGGTTTATAATTTTTTGGTGTGTGAAGAGGATCCTTTAAAATAATAATTCTAGCAAGAAATTCAGGATCTTTAAAATTAAGAAATGGGAGGAATTAGGTTATGAAAGGTCTATTTTGGGACTTAAGAAGGAAGGAAATGGATTCATTTATTTGTTTTCTAATTTTAACCTCTTCAGTGGTCATTTTGAACCTCTTAGAGGGTCTCCTAGGGCCTCGAGGAGTGGGTTGAGGAACAGTGGGAGGTTGAATCATAGGAGTTTGGGTTGGAATAAATGGAGCGAGTGAGATGACAAATTTGGTTGGAAGTGGAGGAGGACGAATTGCTTGAGATGAAGGGGAGGATTGTGTGGTTGGTTGTGGTGGAAGAGAGGGTTGTCTAGACTAGAGATATAGTAGTCTAGACAAGGGAATATCTGACTCAGAGGAAGAAGAGTCAGAATCAGTTGAAGTTGTGGTAGAGGAACTTAGAAGAATTGGTTGAATAGAAGGATGTTGTGGAGAAGATTGAGGAGGTTGAGGAAATGATGGCGGTTGATATGTAATGATGGTTGTACAAAGATTTTGGAGATGAGATTGTGGAGAAACAACAAGACAAATCACATAAAGAACAAATCATGCATGTGGAGCTAAAATGTCTAGCTCCTTTCCCCTATCTTGTGCATTAAGCAACCAACATTGATATATCACATGTTGCTCCTTGTGGCTCTCAAGCACACCTATATTGACATGGTTAAGCACTAATCTTTGGTACCCATTTAGAAATGGGTCCAAGTGGGTCAGTAGCAAAATACTTTGGTACCCACTATTTCCTTTGTGCCACTAATCTAGTATTTGGAGACTGGATTGCATTCATAGCCTTAGCAATAGATTTAGAAACCCAAATCATGGTTTGTTTGAGTCCTTGTTTTCTTCTAGAAATAAAACTTCATTTCTTTTGTTGTTGTCCACCTTTCATCTTGGGTTTCTTTATCAATAGGGTGGAAGTCAAGATTTTTCTAAGGGCATTATTTTTGGCCTTGACTTGCGCAAGGTTACTCATGGTGTGTTGTTTACTCTTGAGCTTGATATTTTCTTCTCTAAGCTTGGAGCATTCATTAGTTAATCTCTTAAGCTCCCTCTTGGTTTCCTTGTGCTTAGATTTCAAAACCTTGAAGTCTGAATATAACTCTCGTAGGGTTTCTTCAAGGCTAGGAGATTCAGTGTCAAAATTTACCTTTTTGTCATGGATAGCCAAGAAGCTAATGCTTGAATGTTTATCTTGATCTCTTTTTGTTGAAATTATGTTGAATTGTGCTTCATGTTCTTCTTCACTTTTACTCTGATTTTCTTGTATTAGGTTCTCTAGCACATCCCATGCAACTAATGCTTTCTTCTTCTTTTCATACTTTTTGCCGTTGTGGTTGTTGTTTTCATTTTTCTCAATGTAAGAGTTATATTTCTTTTTCTGTTGTTCCCCATGTTTCTTCTTATTAGGTTCAGGATAGTCATATCTCATGTGTCCTGATCTACTATAGTTGTAACATATAGGGATTTCTTTTTTCTTGTCCTTGGCCTTTGGGTTGTTCCTTGAGCTGCTTCCAAACTTCTTTTTGTTTAGCATAGCCTTTAATCTTCTGGTGATTATGGCTAAGTCTTCATCTTCTGCTCCACTAGTAGAAGCTTCACTTTGAGAATCGTTATCAGATTGTACTTTTAATGCAATGATTCTCTTCCTTTTGGGATCTTCTGGAGCTCTTTACTTCATTAGAACTTCATGGGTCATTAGTGACCCAATGAGCTCTTCAACGCTCATCTTATCTAGGTTACTGGCTTCTTGGATAGCAGTGATCTTTGGCATACATTATCTGGGAAGAGATCTTAGAATCTTCTTTACAAGCTTTGGCTCCTCATACTTCTCTTCCATGTTTTTCAAGCCATTTGTAATCTTCTAAAACAGTCCAAACATGTATGAAATTGTCTCTAATTCTTGAATATTGAAGGATTCATATTCCTACACTAGAAAGTCTACTTTAGTTTCCTTGATTTGAATAGTACCTTCCTATGCAATCTACAATTTATCCCACATCTCCTTAGTAGAGTCATAAGAAGAGATCTTCTCAAATTCTAAGGGGAAAAGGTCGTAGTAAAGGCAGTTCTTAGCCTTGACATTTCTTTATACTGCTTGAATGTCCTCATCGGTATATTTATCTTTGGTATTTAGGAAAAACTTTTCATTTTTAATGATATGCCACAACTGTTAATTTGTGGAAATCATAAAATTTTTAATACCCATCTTCCAGTATCCATAATTGCTACCATTAAAGAATGACTAGAAATGGATTATGCCCCAGCAAATGTATTGTGGAACATATTGATCATTTTGCGGGATCTCTTCCCGAGTTAAAATTCAGTAATTAATGTTAATAGGTGAAACTTGCTCTGATATCAGTTGTTGGTCCCATTCAGGTGGTAGCTCAAGAGGGGCAGGGGGTGAATTGAGCTTTCTTTAAAAAAATTACGGCTAAATAAGATTATATAATGTTGAAATAAAATCGACAAAGATCACACAGCACAATGACACATGTATTTTTATATTGGTTCGGCCCTTCCCTTGGTACCTACTCCACTCCCCAAGTCAGTCTCACTACCACACTCAATTTCCACTATAATTCATTAGCTAACTCTAATTAATGTACATACATTGGTTTTCCTGAGCACACCAAAAACTCTTATAAACGTTGGTTTTCAAAGCTCACCAACAAACTTTTATAGTCATTTAGCAAGTCTCTCTACTTGCTATAATACAACCAGATAGTTAGCCCCTTGCTATAACAGAAAACTTAAAAGATGTAAAAAGATAAATGCCTCTTAGGTAGATAGATTGTACAAACTTTAAAGCCGAAATAAATAAAGATAAAATACCTAAGGAGAGATGATTCAAACTCTAAAAGATCGTTGAAGTAATGAACTTTGAATGCTTATATTAAAATTCAACGCAGTGGAGTAGAAATCCTTAAAAAAAACTTTAATGCATAGTAAATGCTCTTTTACTTCACTTCAATAATTCTCCAACTACTTCAATGTCCTTTGTTTACTCCTTTTATGCTGAGGAGAGGACAAAGTTCATTAAATGCGAGCAAATGTTCAAATTTTTTATTATTGAGTATGTTCTCGTGGCTTCATATCGTCTAAAGTAAGGACTTCAGCATGTCCGGAATGACGGACAATAGTCAGAAGTGCGCTTCTTCAGAAATTTTGAAGTTGTCGCTTGTTTTGGAGTAGTCATAGCTTCATACTATTGAAGCATACTTCAGCATGTCTGAAGTGATGGAAAATGATGCTTTGTAAATGACTCGAACTAGCACCTTGTAATAATGCTTTAGCATGTCTAAAGCAATAACTTCAACATGTCTGAAGCACTGTGAATCCTTAGTTGTGTGCCTTTTAACTTCAACACTTATGATATTCGCTTGGAAACGTCTAAAGTAAAGCCTTCGGCATGTCTAAAGCTACCTTTGTAACGTCTGAAGTTTGGGACTTAGCCTATTTCGAACTCTTGTAACTTCTGTCTTCAGCAACGTGTTGTAATCTTGTTTCAATGCCTCTGAAGTAAAATTCCAGCACGTTTAAAATGGCGTTGTTTTTTTAGCATCTCGACTTCATGCTTCAACACATCTGATCTGCACTGTATACTTAATTTAGCACATCTAAAGCAATAACTTCAGCATATTTGAAGTGGCGTTGAGCTTTCAGCACTAAGACTTCATTGCTTCAACACTTCTGAAGTGAGACTTCAGTCTATTTAAAGGTTGCTCCTTTGTGCTTCAGCACATCTGAAGCTGTCTTCCACACATCTGAAGCTTGGAATCCCTTTGTATTTACTTTATCATGTCTGAAGCACATCTAAAGTTCTTGTTTGATGTTAGACGTATCTTTCGATTGTAGATTTGTCTTAAAGCTTGGAGTCCAACATCTGAAATACTTCTAAAGTTATTCCGGACTTAGATCTTTTGTAACTACAATCTTCTTCTTTTAGACTATCTAAACTTCTTCATTTTCGTGTTTGTTCCTGATGGTTTTAGTTGAGTCCCTATATGTCTAGAATCCTCTTCTAACTTTAGTGTCAATTTTCCTTGAGCATTTAAATTTTCTTCCTTTCTAAGTTGACTGTGGATCTTGTCTTTGATATGATTTTGAATCATTATCCACAAATTTTCAGATTACGTTCCTTAATCTATTTATATGCTTATTACTGCATACTTAGGAAAGTAAATGTGAGTATCTTAACACTTCACTCATATGCTTTTACTTAGTATCAAAACTTAGCTGGTTAATCACATTTATCATCAAAATCAAGCTAAACAAAGTGTTTACTTCAACAGTATCTCTGATAGCTTCCCCTCCTTCTAATGGCCAATTTGTAGACCTCTGTCATCTTGAAAAATTTCTTTGTGATGTCTTTTATGAATTATTGAACTTAGATTTATGTTTTCATATTCTTCAAGAAAACCACATCATGGAAGTTTTATGAATTATTGAACTTAGATTTATGTTTTCATATTCTTCAAGAAAACTTTGTCATGTAAGTTTTCTCCATTATGGTTTCTTCTATCATGTGAACTATTGTGAAAACTTAACTTTTTCATTTTCTCTTCAGTTATGAGCTGTATTTGAACGTACTTGGATTGTTTTAATACTTTTTGTATTAAAAATAAATGATAAAATATAAATACAAGGATTTGAATAATGTATAAAATGATATGAGTTGCTTATGGTCTTAAAATAATCTCAACAGTAGAAAAATTTTGCTCCACTTGAATGTTTGATTTAAATGATTTTGGTATTAACAGAATGAATCATATTTAAAAAAATTTGGGCTGCGTGATGAACTCAACATAAATTGTGTATGCTAATAGCGGATATAGGTTATTGGACTAGTTCAACTTTCCTCCCAAATCAATTTTTCAACATTAGGCTGGAGCATTAGGTGGGATGGCACGTGGAATTAATGTACTTTTGTAGCTAACTAATCTTTGTACATCTTAATTATTACTAGCTTAAATTCATCAAAGATTTCAATTCCTCTATCCGCCAACAGGAATTTTAATGGCAATGAAGATCAATATATCATGCTTCTCTCTCTCTGTATATATATACACTGGAATTGAACTTGCTTTAATTTAATCATTTAATCTACAGTGAAAACTAACTTTGGACTTGCAATGCTATAGAGAACGCAACGCCATCAATGGCTCATATGGATGCTATACAGGAAGTTGAGATGAGCAGTGAAGGGTGGTGCGTAGGAGATTGGAGAGAAGAGAATAAAACAGACGCAAATGCTACCAAAACTACTAGCGATGCTCGAAACAACAAGAGTAAGGAAAAGTCAAACAAGGGTTCCGTGTCCAGACCTGCTTCATTAGAAATCCTAAAGCATGTAAAGATCAATATCCCACTTGAAACACCGCGTTCAACTTTAAAAGGCGTGTTGGGAGAATCGACCCATAAAGAGTTAAGTTTCAATAAAGTGGAGCTTAAGAAAGCCGAAGAACAATTGAAAAAGGCATTCGTTGAATTCTACCGAAAGCTTCGCTTGCTCAAGAATTACAGGTATTGTTGCATGGGAAAATGGTTTATTTGCTTGACTAAATACCTGATCATTTTGCTAATGGATGCAGCAGCTTCCTGAACCTTTTGGCCTTCTCAAAGATCATGAAGAAATATGATAAGGTCACCTCTCAACCCAAAAATTCATATATTTCCTTTCTTTTCTTTCTGACTTGCTATCATATATATCTATTTCTTTCTTTTCTTAATTCTGTGATGATAATTGTCATTCATTTTAGTCTCCGTTGTAGAGTGTTCAAATATTTTTACAACATTGTAGTGAATGGACTTCTATGTATTCATTATCTAGTTGTGTTTCAAAAGGATATTAATGCCAGTTGGATAACACAATCTATGAATCCGAATCTACAAATAATTGGATATATACGATATCTCATTCAACTATGTAATTTGAGCATAGAGCATGAACTACTGCCAACATTCTTGGAAATACCGTTATTGCTAAAGCCAATGCCTACTATACTTCTACATAGCGAAGTAACAATATCGCGGGTTTATAAATAGATATATAATGGAAAATCTAGACATATAAGTCTAAGGTATTGCTATGTTAAACATCTCGTTAAAAAGGAGATGATAAATATTTTATTTATTCGGTTCAAGAAAAGTCTGGCTGAACCACTAAATGGTCTCAATTTTTCTAGCTTATATAGGTCTTTGATTTGAATGATCTTTGGGTTCTTAGCTAAAGAAGTGATAATAATAATATTGATGGTTATATTAGATTTTATGTAATAAATAAGGCTTGATCATTAGAGTGGATTTGCTTTTAATATAAAAGGAAAATTGATGTTAACAACATAAAAATGATGTCATCTACAAAGTAAATAAGTTTAAAATAAATAAGAGATGATAATTAAATATATAAATAATAAGAAAAATATAAGATTGTTATGAAAAATAGATGTTGAAGAAATGAATTTTTTTTATAGAATTCTATAGATTTCAAATTTACTCCACTAATCAGGCTGTAAAGTTAATTTTAATAAAGAGGTTCTATAAAAATACTTAAGTGAAACTAGTTTGGTTGAAGAGGTTTCCATATATATGGGGAAGGATTTAGTATAAATCATTTTGGATTAAAAATGATGTATTAACAAAATCTAAGTCAATTATAATATAAATTAATGCATATTTATCTATGATATAAAAAATTATTTACGTTGAAAAAAATTAAAATTATTTGAGAGTAAATATATAATTATTAAAAGTATTTAATAGCTAGATGGATACACAAATATATATAATTGTACATAACAACTTCCAAAGTCTTCTTTCCATCTAAATGAATAAATTGATCCAAGTTATTTTCACATTTTTGCACATTTTTATGATTTTTGAAGTGGTATAGATTGAATGAACTTCTAATGAAAATGATTTGAAATATTCTAGTTAAATAGATAGTAATGAATATGTTGATTGGATCTCATCAATTTTTCAAGGTAGGCTCATAATGAATAGTTTGTGTAGAGTGGTTTCATATAATTATAGTGAATCATTTTCCTACACACACACGCGCACACACACACACACACACACATATATACATGTACTCCCATTATAAGGGAGATTGAATATTAATTCTTATTCAGCTTTGTTGGTCCTTGGCTCCCAAATTACAGGGTGTATGGTCAAACTGGAATCCAATCAAGATGGGGAAAATAAAAGGGATGTGCAAGTACAAATAATGGAATGCACTGGAAGAGCATACTAGCACACAAACAATAAAAACAAAAGGATTTATAGTGGTTCGGGCCCCTCCACTTTTCAAGGTTTCTCCAACTTTGGGTTCCACTAAACTGTGTGGAATCATACCTCCCTTGGTTTTATGAGTTGACCAAGAACTCTACAATGTTGATTTTCCTTCGAGCTTACCAACAAACTCATACATACTGATTTGTCAGAGCTAATTAGAAACTCCCCTTTCAAATACAAATGTGTACAATAAACTGACCCTAATCAAGCTTAAGGCATACATAATTTAAGCTCTAATACAAATGATAAACATTAAACCTCAAAGTGCATTTCAATCTCCTCTGAAATGGTATTGATGAAGCTTTTAAGTTCTCTAAACATCCCAGCACTTTAGAGTGTTTACACTTTTGAGACCTTGAATTCTTGAGATTCATTCACGTTTAATCTACTCAAAAGTCTATCTCTTCTTTATTGTAACTTCTATTTATAAGTTCCAAATTCAATCTAGTCATTACAACCATTTTTGGTGGGTTTTAGATCATTTAAGATTGCGTTTAAAACACATAACACAAACTTCCTTTTTAAGCACACTTTAGAGCCTCTGAAGTTAAACTTTAGAGCCTCTGAAGGTTGGGTTCTCATTAATCGCTATTTCTGCATGCAGCTTCAGAGCCTCTAAAGTCAGTTCTCCACCTCTGAAGCTCCTATGAAGGTCCGACGATCCCAACCACCACCAA
>JAYJMB010087499.1:0-20701 GCA_036873735.1 Pouteria campechiana | reverse complement strand
ATATGAGAATAATGAGTATATTTAGGAATCAAATAGGTGCAAAAGATGAAGTATTAGGTGCAAAAGATGAAGTATTATGAGAATAAAATATGGCATTTTGCATTCTCATCAGCCCATCATGTACACTTGCCAAAACAAGGCACACCTTCATAACCGAGCCCCACATATTTAGCCGAGGACTCCCTCCCTCACTTCATTGATGTGGGATGCCACTCATGCCATGATGTGATATCCCACATCACCTGGGTGAGGGAGGGAGTCTTGGACTAAATATGTGATGCTTGGTTGCAAAGGTGTCACCCATTTTGGGCGGGTGAAGGACGGGCCTGGAGGTGCTGGTGAGGTTCTTGTTAAGGATGCACTATGCATCGGAAGGGACAAATCAGTGAGTCTAATGAAGTTCCTAGTAAGGATGCACTAGGCAAAGCAAACAATATGTGCTGGAGAACTAGGTCGTTACAGTTGGTATCAGAGTCGACTCCCAATAGTTTCTAGGGTGTGGCCAGTATGGACACTAGTGCCCTGACGGGTGGATGGCGTGAGTGGCATCCCACATCAATGGAGTGAGGGAGGGAGTCCTAAGCTAAATATGTGGGGCTCGGTTATGATGGTGTACCCCATTTTGGCAGGTGTACATGACGGGCTTGGTGAGGTTCCTTGTAAGGATGCATCGGGACAAAACCATGCAGGCGTGTGCCCAAAGCAGACTATAGTGCATTGGAGCCCAGGTTGTTATAGTTGGTATCAGAGCCGACTCCCAATAGTCTATGGAGGTGTGTGCCATGAGGACATGGCAGCCCTGAGGAGGGGTGGATGTGATATCCCACATCGCCTGGGTGAGGGAGGGAGTCTTGGGCTAAATATGTGAGGATCGGTTGCAAAGGTGTCACCTATTTTGGGCGGGTGAAGGACGGGCCCGGAGGTGCTGGTGAGGTTCCTGTTAAGGATGCACTATGCATTGGAAGGGACAAATCCATGAATCTAGTGAGGTTCCTGCTAAGGATGCACTAGGCAAAGCAGACAATATGTGCTGGAGCACTGGGTCGTTATAATTAATTTATTCGATTCAAAGTTATTCTGTTTAGTTGTTAGTTAAATTTTATTTATTTTCGGTCATCCAAATAAAGTTAGAATTATTTATAACAATAGCTAGTAAAAAGATTGAAATATACAATCCTTGCTGATACGATACTCACTTATCACTAAACTATAAAACTTGACATCGCACACTTGCGGTTAAAATTTTCAGCGAACAAGTTTCAGGCGCCATTGTCGAGGATTGGCATTATTTTGATTCTTTACTAATACTATCAATAGATAATCTTAGTTTTAATTTGGATTTTTATTTTCTTTTACTATATTCATATTTA
Organism: Pouteria campechiana; assembly: GCA_036873735.1. Classification (NCBI taxonomy): domain Eukaryota; kingdom Viridiplantae; phylum Streptophyta; class Magnoliopsida; order Ericales; family Sapotaceae; genus Pouteria; species Pouteria campechiana. The sequence continues at coordinate 19,331 of JAYJMB010087499.1, read as the reverse complement.
TTTTTCTTTTACTGTGAGTGATGCAATTTTTTCCAGCTCTTATGGCAGTGCATGCAAAATCTCTTTTCTTAAAGACATGACATTAAACACCTTCCATTGGCCCGAAGAACATGATATGGTAAGACAAGTTGTTCATTGTTTTGAGGTGGATTCAATCACAACCCTCACTGCACAAATGTCATCTTTGACTCACCAGTTAGCCATAACAAATTCATCATCAATGGGAACTTCAATTACAAGAGAGTCATCTTTTGTAATTAGATCATACATGGCCATAGATCAAATATAGGAAGAGATGCATTATGTGAACCAATGGAGCGACAACATTAATCATGGATACAACCTACCGACACACTATCATCTAGGATTAAAAGATCATGAGAACCTATTCTATGGAAATCATTGGAATGCCATAGACCCTGTTGCTAGTTTTCAACCTTAACCAAATGAGAAGAAGTCATCACTTGAAGATCTCATTACTACCTTTGTAATAGAAAGTCAAGCAAATTTCAGTTGGAATGAGGAAAAACTTGACAATATTGAAACACACATGGGAGATATAAATACAAATATCAAGTCTTTGGAAACTCAAATTAATCGGCTTGCAAACTCTATATATAATCCAAACAAAGGTGTTTTTCTAAGTAACACTGATTTTCTTAAGGATTTGGAGGATTATGTTGCTAATGATGCAAGTTTTCAATCTCCTTTGGAACATTGTAATGAAAACTCTATAAGTCAGGATATTGTAGAATTGGGGCGGTCAGGAACATGTTTTGGCTTTGGAAGAGTTATCAAAAGAGGAGGTCAGCAACAAGGTAGAACCATTGGAAGAGAAGTCATTGATGGAAGAAGTTAAAGATAATTCAGAACTGAAGCAACTGCCTAAATCTCTCAGGTATGAAAACATTGATTCATTCTTTTCAATGATTAGTTCTTCTTCTTTTATAGCTGTAGTAGAAGAAAAGCCATTTTGAGTTCAAGGCCATGGAGTGAAGTTCAACATTTTCCAAGAGATGAAGTTGCACAATGAGAATACTAATTACTTCAAGATTGATGGGGTGAATGAAATCATTGAAGAATTTTTAGGAAAAGCCATGGAGAACACTAAAGCAATTGAGTATTTGTATCAACTAGGTGCACCTAAAAAGGTCCCAAAGATAATTTGAAGATTCAAAGAACCGGTGCACCATAAAACCAAATTTCATTTCAAAGATGGAAAACTATAGTCAGGCTGAGACTAGAAACTAAGCGCTTCTTGGGAGGAAACCCAAGCTTTTTGACCTTTCTTCTGATTTAAATTTTTAGGAGTAGAATAATTGGCTTTAGTCATAAGCATGTTAATAGCTAAAAATAACTATTTTAGTTCTACTTAGTTCAATTCAAATAATAGATTCTTCAAGTTATATGGTTTTACATATTTGGCTCCAATAATGACCTATTATTTTATGAATTATAGGTAAAGTTCATGTTGAGAAAAGATGAAGAGCAAGACAAGTGAGAGAATTAAAGACAAAATCAACATTGGAGCAACATGCAGAAAAAGGTAGCAAGGGAGTAACACAGAAGGCAGCAAGGTGGAGCCGCTGGTGCCCATCCAGAGCCATCGGCGCCACCCCACTTATAACCCATGAGACAATCCCTTCCTCTCCCATCTCTATCAATCTCAAAGCTCCAAACTCTCTACACCTCTCCTTCTCCAAGTGACCTTTCAAGGTTGGATTTCAAGAGCACATGGAGGATTGAAGAAACAAGGATCAGGTTATGGAGCTATGAAATTCTCATGAGCGATTTCAAAAATGGACTATGTAGCAACTCAACTATTTGATAGATCACAGCATTGCAATGAATGAGATGTTTAAGAACTCCAATTTCTTTTAGGGTTCTAGTTCTGTTGTTCTTCCCATTCCCCCTACCTTTTTGCTAGATTCACCATCAACTGTTGATGAAGAGTCACCTGATTACTTTGATGAGTAATCTGACACACTTCAGGAAAGTCCTCATTTTCCATGGCTTTATTTTAACATTGAAAACAATGTTTACTTTAAGTTTGGGGGAGCATTTTTCCATTTTCTTTCATTTAGATTATGTTTAGAGTGCTTAGTTTGTTTGGAATTTGTACTCTTGTGTCTTTTGCAAAATGTGCATCCAAGTGAAATTGTATGCCAACATATTGAAACTGAATAGCATAACTCTCTCTCTCATTAATCATGAACATAGGCTGAGTTTTTTATTGCCATTGCATTTGATTTTGAAATAAGGAGATGCACTCCTTGTGATTCAATGAGTCTTGTAAAAAGTCCTCCTTTTTCATGACTGATGAAAATTTTTCAAGCACATTATGTTATGATCATGCGAAGTGTATACAATTCAGCTAATAGTGTTATGAATTCATTAACTTATTTTGATTGACACAAGCATGTTAGAACTTGTTTGATTATCCCTCAAGGTGAAATCTTAGACGACGTACTTGTTTGATTTAGAACCTAGTACATTCAATGTCGCTAGTGTCCCCATTGAGCCTTATGAAAGAATGACATATGCAAAGCATGTGAAAAACCACCATTGTAATTTTCAACTTATAGCCTCGTTATCTAAACCTATTTAGCCTAGAAAACCATGTTTCACCTATTCAGAGATATACGTCATGTGCATGGTTGTTTTAAAGGTATAAGTGAAGTAAAAGAAAATGAACTTGGGGGTGTTAAATTAAGTATGCTATAAAGAAAAAGAAAAAGGGACAAAAGAAAAGTCAAGTAAGGAAAGAGGTTTACATTAGGGGGATCACATTCCATGAACTAAAAAGAAAATATTTAGGGGTGTGGTAGTAATACAACCCAGAATGAAACAGACACAAATATGAGAAAACCCAGACAGAAAGTAAGAGAATAGACTTCCATGAGCACTTAAGTTTTAGTCTCTAACCTTGTTATTCCTTTTACCCTTTCTTTGTGAACAAAACCAAAGGCCCCGATACAAACATTAAAAAGACCTATTGATCCTAGTAAATAGAGTTCTCTACATTAGTGGAGAAGGATTATGAAAAATAAGCATATCATATACTTTGTGAAGATCATTAGAATCATTAGTTCACACATTGTTGATTGATAGATATGCATGGATTTTTAGATTTACATAGCACACACAATCACAATTTTCACTTCATGATAGGATTAATGAAGTATGAGTTCATGAGATTACTCTAGAAATGCATTAAATGAATTCTAAATCATGTGTACATGTGTAATTTATATAGCATATGTTTGATTGTCTAAGAGAGATTTTTTCCTGATCGTTTCACTAGTTTGGTTGCTATTTTGCTCGAGGATGATCAAAAGCTAAGTTTGGAGATATTTGGTGAGTCTATAATATACTGTATTTAAATACTCAAATTCACATTTTTTGGAACCTCATTCAGCATGCTTTATTAACTTATGATTATATTTGATGAGACATTACATTTAATTGAATTATTTGATTTTTCAGTCAACAAATCATGTCAAATAAAAGTTGAATGTCAACAAGCAGCACTTTGATGCTAATTATAGCACTGATTGAGATGGATTTAGAAAGAGTGGTTAACATAAGAAGTGAAGATCTTCAAGTCACTATCCAATGCAACAAAAACCACCCAATTTTGACAACAAATGAAGAAGATATGATCAAAACAGTGAAGGCATCTTGAGTGGACAACATTCTAGAGCTGCAGGCACTTATCCTTCACAAACATTGGTCAACCAGACAGCAAGGTGGCACTACTAGCACCCATTTTGTAGCCGTCGATGCCGGAGATGGATGAATTATGGAAAAATTGCATAAATCCTATTTTGGAAAGAGTATATAAATAGAAGGGAGTTTTTTGAGTTATTTAGTTAGGGTTTTGAAAGGCACTTGGAGGCTACCGTTCTAAGAGTTTTTTTAGAGAGTTTTTGGAAGAAGCTTTGAGGAGGAGAAGATCAACTTGGAGATCGAGAGGTCCGAGGTCATTACTAAAGAGAGAAGAACAAATTGAACAGGGGAAAATTTTGATTTGTTTTGGTTTTAATTATTTTTCTTCCTTGTCTTTGTGGTTTACCTTGGACTTGGAACTATGATGATATTTGAATATTACTCATTTGATTTGTTTTAAATCATGAGTGACTAATCTCTCTTTTTCTAAAGGGGAGATGGGTTTTATGTTGAGTTCATAGTGTAATTAATAATTTTTTCATTCGATAATGCAATTAAGTTTATTTGTGATGTTTGGTGTGTAAGGTTTTCAATTGATTTGCTACCCATTTGATGATTTTGTAATTAGGGTTTGACACTCAGGAAAAGTAATCATAATTAGGATTTAAATATCACAACATGAAACTATAGATGACTCGGGAGAGTTTTTATGTTTTAAGAAATCTTCAGTAGAGAACCATAGATATTAATGCATTCTTATTACTTAGATTTTTATAGGGATATTGAAATCAAGGTTTTGAGAATAGATATTTAATTTATCACTTGGAAGAGGGGGTTTAAGTAAATTAGAATTCTCAATTAATAAACTTATGCATTGTTAAATTAGATTTGAGTTGAAATTTCCATGAATGAAACATAAATGAAATCAATCCTCTAGGATTTCCATATATTGATTTATTCGATTCAAAGTTATTCTGTTTAATTGTTAGTTAAGATTTATCTATTTTTGGTCATCCAAATAAAGTTAGAATTATTTATAATGATAGCTAGTGAAAGGTTGAAATACACAATCCCTATGGATACAACACTCACTTATCGGTAAACTATAAAACTTGACGTTGTACACTTGCGGTTAGATTTTCAGTGAACACTTTTTCTATTGTTTATATGTCCTCTAGGGTATGTATATCTTTACTATTGAGGACAATCTTTCCATTTTCAATGATAAGCCATAACTGGTAATCTATGACTATAATAAAATTTTACACTTTTACTTTTCAAGACCCACAGTTAGTGCCATCGAAGTATGGGGGTCTAGAATGAATTGTTCCTCTGTGGGTGTATAGTGGAACATGTTGGCCAATGGGAATCTCTTCACAAGTTTAAATATCCAGTGATCCATTATAACTAGTGAAGCCCACTCTGATACCAATTGTTGGTCCCATTCTATGATAGCTCAAGAAGGGGGGAGGGGGGCTAAATTAAGCTTTTAAAATTTTATGGCCAATATGAAATCAAAATGGAGAAAAAATGGAACACAATCATGCAACACAATAGACACAAGTATTTTATAGAGGTTCGGCCCACAACACAGTACCTATTCCTCTCTCTACGCCAACTATCCTTGTTGCCCTCAAGTTCCACTAACAATTGTTGGTTTTTTGAGCTCACTAACAAAATCTTACAACCTGTTGGTTTCCAAGCTAACTAACAAACTTATACACTATTGTTTTCCAAGCTAATCAACAAACTTATACCATCAACAAGTTTCACTACTTGTTGAACCAAACAAATTAAGAGAAAAATTATAGAGGAAAAGGCCTCTAGCTAGGCTGATTTGTATAACAAACAAAAGCAAAATCACAGAATAAAATAATTTAAAGCTTGTTCACATCAAACTGCAGGAGGTTGAACATGTTTGAGCTTTAAGCATAGATTTGCATTTAGCAGATGGAGTTGTGAAATCTTGGAAGAAAACTTAAAGAGCTTTTTCTTGCTAATCTCCCCTTGAAGTACTTTAAGATTGCTAAGCTTGATTCATCACAATTATCTTCCTATATACTAGGTTTTGAAATCTTCCCATTGGAGAAGATGGCAAGTAATTAATGTGATCGAATCATTAAGATTTTCCAATCATTAGAATGTCTTCGCAAGTTCATATAGTCCAAAGGTTTTACATTGTCCAAAATAATAAGTTTGGACTAAATGAAATGTTTCGCTTGCAATAGACTTCACTCGGCTTTGTCCAAAAAGTGGTGCTATATCTGAAGTAAAATTTTGTACTTATAAGTGGCATGAATTGCTTTGGCAGCATGAGAGAACTCTAGCTTCATTCAAGAATGAGTTCACATTGTCCGAAGTTAAATTTTGGACTGATTGATGCTTGCATTGGTAATGTCTGAAGCTTAGAACTAGGGAATTTTGGACTTGGACTTCTGAGATGCATTGGACTGATTTTAGCAATGTACAAAATTGGTATTGAACTTCCAGCATCTTGGCTTCTTATTTTAACATTGTTCGAACTTAGATTTGCATTTGAACTAGTCATGCAACCTCCGAACTTAGTTTATTTCCTCCTTAAGAGTGTTTTGAAGTCTTATTTCTTGTCTAAATTGTTTATATAGTGTATTTTCTAAGCACTCTGAACTTCTTAGGAACTTTAATTCCATTCTTTATGTTCAGTGCAATTCATTCTCTATTGAGCATTAATATTTTCTTCCTATGTTTGGTGGAACTTGTTTTTGATATGCTCTTTGAAAGCACTGTCCACTATCTGAAGTTATCTCTCTGAATGTATTTTATGCCTATTACTGCAGTACTTTGAAATATAACTTTTAGTACCTAAATTGTTTACTCATATAATTTTGCTCATCATCAAAACTTAGCTGCTTAATTGTATTCATCATCAAAATGAAGCTAAGTAGAGGAGGTTTGGATCAATAGTACATGGTTTAGCATAAGTTGTGTACCATAACCATGTTCTCAGAAAATCAGTTTAATTCATAGAATTGGTGATCAGGCAATTAAATAAATTAAATAGTTACAATAAACACAACGAATGAAACAAGATGAAACTAAGTTAATCAACAATTTGTGTTTAACATAGAATAATCATCAAGGCTGCATCTTCACCCTAGAAAAAGAAAATTAGTTCCTATTAAAAATAGAAAGAACACTTTTCAAATTATGCATGTTTGCAGAATTTGAAATCTCTCTCTTGCTCCTTTTTTTCTCTCGCACAACACTCTGCTTGTCAAACTATATATTTCTCTCCAAAAACTATGTCTTCCAAAATATATATGGACGAGTCCTTAAATAATCTAAGCAACAAGGTTTTAGTAAACTTTTACATGAATTGCAATATCTCAATGCATAGAGATCCTCTTCTAAGAATAAATCAGCCTTTCCACATAAAAAGATATCTTCGATGTGTAAAAATAGGAGTTCCAAAATAACTGAGTTGTTGCATGTCCTAGTTTCCGAAGATAACTTCTGAAAATTACAACACCCTCATGCCTAGAAACCATCCATTGAATATAACTTTACAATTGCACACCTCAGATTACAACAAATCTTCCACAAAGAAATCAGCTTCCAAATATAACTTAATTAGCTACAAATCATGGGTGTTGTGGCACCCAACCTCTAAAACCACAATGATATACATTGTGGATTTTTGAAATTTCCTTCTAAAATGAACTTTTGTAACTTGATTTCTACCTTTGAATGTCTTTAGAAGTGCTGATCCATGCATTTAAACTCCAAATTTTAGATTCAACAATTTTCTTTTGTTCGGCAACTTCAACATGTCTCAAGATGCACTTCAGACCATTTAAAGCTTGAGTTGGAGAGTTTAGCATCAATTTCCTCAGGTTTTAAGTGTTTTAGCACATCTAAAAGTTACTTCCACATGTCTGAAGTTTACTTCTGCATGTCTGAAGTGAAAGAATTGCTTCTTAGTCATGCATCTAAAAAATCACTTTGCACATCTAAAATTTCTTTCAGCACCCCTAAAGCTCTAGAGTAGTTTCATTGTTTTTATCATAACTTTCTTGTACAAATTCTAAATCATGTGATTCTTGATTTTTTTTATAGATAATTAGAACATATACAACTATCATTTTGAGCATTATTTTCAATCAACCTCAATCTATACTACACATTATTTCAAATTGACATCTTTTATAATCTTCAACTTCCTTTTACAATTTTGACATCTGAAACATTAACAAATGATGTTAAGTGCAATATTTACTCAAATGTTAATATACGCCACTAAAAATCACATCAAAAGAGGATCCAAAACATTTGAATTTAGGTATAAAAATATTATAATTATGATCTTATTAAGGATTCTAATTCCAGATGAAGGAGGAAGCTTTAGAGTTCATCCAGTTAGAAGAAGAAGTGTTCTAAGTAAAATAGAAGCTTTAGAGGGGACGAAGAGAGGCTTTAGAAGGAGGAAGCTTTAGAGGTAGCAATGTTAAGGTTCACTGCTTCATAGGTTATGAAGAGTCACTTCAAAGATTGAAGAGTAGCTTAAGAGGTATAGAAATATCCATTAGGAAGAAGAACATTCAAAGGGACTTCAGCACATTAGAAGCAAAGCTTCAGATGTTCTAGAAACAGAGTCATTAGCATCAGAGGATTCAAGAGGAGTTTCAGAGGTGCAATTACATCAGTGAGTTTGAAACTATGCGGGACGTATAACTTTAAAACATCTAAAGGGGCAGAATGTTGTTGATTTTCCAAATGCAAGTGCTTGTGTCACAAAGTAATAAAGTGTAACTAAGATATCGTTCCTATGAGGACTAAGTTTACTAAGTACCAAATTACTCTAACAATAAATTTTGTTTGAATAATCAAATAATGATAAAAAGAGAAAAAAAATCTAAGCTAATAGAAATTGACAAGAATGCAGATCTAGACAAGTAGAGAATTAATGTTTAAGACATTTAGGGTTTTCGAGTTTACCGGATTAATCCTATTTAGTTCTCATCCAATTTAATCAATCAATGTTTATTCCTATGTTGACAATGAATTTCTCTTTTTTAATTATTATTCTTTGTCAAGTCATAATAATCTATCTCAATTAGCAAATTTTCTACATCTTTATAAAAAATCTGAACTAACTAGGATGCATTAAGAACAAGAAATTCATGGTTTTCATAAGCTTCATGGATATCTATCATCATGACAATCTTATGGTATTTACCATGGTCTGATTCAATTACACTTCTCAGCCTTAAATTGAATCATAAATTATGTAGAAAGGGCTAGCTTACTTTCACAAGAATTAAACTCAAATTAAACACTCAACATAAATAGTGAATAAAAATAAACTTGAATTAAATTGTTGCCCTGGAACAAATCATTTATCTCATAATTAAACTAAAAGAAATCAACATTGTCTTAAACATGACTAAGAAAGAAAAAGAATTAAAAAGGAATTGAGAAAGATAAGAGAATGAATATGTCTCCAAGTAGCAATCTCTTTCTCTTCCTTTAATCTTCCTTCAAAATCTCCTCTGTTGCACTAAAGATCTTCTCTCCTTGCTAGTCCACATTCTCCCCCTATTTTTCACCTTAAAACTCCTTTAAATAACCCAATTTATGGTTTAATTGCACTCCCATATGGATTCACCAAGTCCATTTGTGCAAAACCTCTTAAATTACTAAAAATAAAACTCTTTAGATGCATTGTATTGGCACCGTGACACCAAAAAAAAAATTAGTCCATAATGCCCATGCACCATTTGTGCCCAACTTGTTATTCACTAGAGACAGGTTCACTATTTTGGCTATAAATTTCTCATATAATGTCAAAATCACTTAATTCATGATGCATTGGAAAGATAATTACAATGACTACAATTTTTATGTTAGTTTTATAATATAAGTCTCCAATACATTCCAAATATTGCCTACAAGTGACACCTTCTTTTTGTTCAGCTTCATTTTTAGTTATTTTGATACCTGAAACAAAAACTAATTTCATTAAGTATGATATTTAATAAAATGTGATTAAAATAATAAAATCATGTCAAGTGAGGATCCACAACCTATGAATTTAGGTATTAAAAAATGATAAATTATGAGCTTACCACAGAATGAGTGCGGAATAAAGCAGACACACTCACAATGGTTGAAAATCCCACCTTTTGAGGTTACCACAGCCAAAACGTTTTGAAGAATATAAATAAGAGTTCAAAAGAAGAAGTAGTTGACTTTTGAGTAGATTAAACAAGAATCTGTCTTAGGAAATTAAAATCCCCGGAAGTTCATTCACTCTAATAGACTTCAACGAACAAAGAACTTCAGAGATACTTCCTTACCTATCAGAGGAGATAGGAAAGCACTATGAGGATACTTTTTTATCATTTGTATTTGAGCTTAAACTATATGTATATTCAGGCCTAGTTAGAGACATTTATTTGTACACTTATACCTGTAAAGGTTGAGTTCCTATTAACCTCTTGAGAAACCAAGTTGTATGAGTTGGTGGAGAGCTCAAAGAAAACCATTAGTGTAGAGTTTCTAGCGAGCTTGTAAAATCAGGTTGTAGATTTCTTTGTCAACTAGTAAAACTAAGGGAGGTTGTTTCCATAATAGATAGTGGAATCCAAGGTTTGTAAAACCTTAGAGAGTGGAGTAGGTGCCAAAGGGGACCTTGAACCACAATAATCCTTGTGTCTTTAGTGTCTTTGTGCTTGTGTGATTCCAATTTTGCCATACACCCAACAGACCAAAAAGTGCAACAAAAGCCAAAGTCACCCAATTGTTGTTTCATTCAGAAAATCTGTATACAATAACTACCTTCAGCTACATATTTAGGTTCAACAGTTGATAATATAACAGATGTCTATTTGTTAGAGAACTATAATATGATCATGCTTCCAAGAATCTAATATGAACCTAAGGTACTCTTTCTATTTACTTTATAGCCAACAAAGTCTACATCTGAGTGTCCTACTAATTCAAAATCTGAAACTTTCAGATACCAAAAACTAAGGTTTGGTGTATCTAAAAGGTATTTAAAGATTCTTTTAATAGCTACAAGATATGATTCTTCAAAATCTGATTGGAATCTAATACACATGCAAACAGTAAACATGATATCAGGTCTACTAGCAGTTAAATACAATAAAGACTTGTCACACTTCCATAAAGTTTTTGGCAGACTAATTTACCATTTTCATCTTTGTCCATCTCGATTGATGTGGTTATTGGAGTGCTTAGAGGTTTCCTTTTGGCAACTCGAACATGTTTAAGAGTTCTATGGTGTATGTAGCTTGGTGGATGAATATTCCTTCTTTTATTTGCTTGATTTGCAATTCCAGAAAGAAGTTCAACTCTCCCATCAAGCTCATTTCGAATTCTCCCTACATGATTTTAGAAAAAACCACATAATTATCATTAGTAGTATCAAATACAATATCATCAATATAAATCTAAACAATCAAAATATCTTTCATGTCATGCTTAATGAAGAGTATGGTATCTACTTTCCCACTAGTAAATCCTTTTTCAATCAAGAACTTACTTAGTCTCTCATACCATGCTCTAGGAACCTATTTAAGACTATAAAGGGTTATCTTGAGTTTGAAGACATGGTTTGGATCATGAGGATCTTCAAACCTAAGGGGTTGTTCTATATATACCTCTTTATTTATGAATCAATTTAAGAATGCACTTTTGACATCCATTTGATACAACTTAAAATCTATAAAAGATGCAAAAGCTAGAAGCATTATAATGGCTTCTATTCTAGCAATCGGGGCATATGACTCTTCAAAGTCAATTTTTTCTTCTTAATAGTACCCATTTGCTACCAATCTTACTTTATTTCTCACAACTATTTTAGATTCATCTAATTTTTTTTGGAAGACCCATTTAGTTTCTATGATAGTTTGATGGGATGGTCTTAGAACAAGTATCCATACATCATTTCTTTTGAATTGGTCCAACTCTTCTTGCATAGTTATGATTCATTTTTCATCTTCTATAACTTATTCTATGCATGTTGGATCTAGTTGAGAAATGCAGACAAAATTACCACATACTTTGTGATATGAATATCTTGCTCTAACTCCATCATATATATCACCAACTATATGGTTTTTAGGATAAGCATGTATGAATCTCCAATCTTTAGGAAGAGAGTTGTTACCTTCATCATTGGTAGTGGATGGTTCAATTTATTTTTTTGCTTGATCTAGTATTGTCTTTGATTGTGGAGTTTCTTTTTTTTTTCTCTTGTAGTCTCCTCTTCTCCATAGATGTTGTGAGTTCACTTGTCTGATCATCAAAATCACTAACTATTCTTGAAGGGTTAGTGTTTTCATCAAACTTTAGATGGATGGACTCCTCAGCAATCCTATTTCTCAAATTGAATCACAAATCTTGCAGACAGGGCTAATATACTTTCACAAGCATTAAACTTAGATTAAACACTCAACATAGATAGTGAATAAATATAAACTTAAATTAAATTGAATAAAATACAATATTCATAATCCGGCTACATTATTGCCCTAGAACAAAGTATTTAGCTCATAATTAAACTAAATGAAATCAACAACATTATCTTAAATATGATTAAGAAAGAAAAAGAATTGAAAAGGAATTGATAAATATAAGCAAATGAATCTATCTCCAAGTAGCAATCTCGTTCTCTTCCTTCAATCTTCCTTCAACATCTCCTCGTTTGCACTAAATATCTTCTCTCCTTGCTAGTCCATGTTCTCCCTCATGTTTTCTACCTTAAAACTCCTTTAAATAACCTAATTTTGTGTTTAATTACACTCCCCATACGGATTCCCCAAGTCCCTTTATGCAAACCACTTAAATTACTAAAAATAAAACTCTTCATATGCTTGTACTAGTGCCACGGCGCTACATCTTGGTTCCGTGGTGCCAAAAAATTTGTCCACAATGCCCATGAACCATTTGTGCCCAACTTGCTGTACATCAGCAATAGGTTTACTATTTTGGTCATAACTTTCTCATATAATATCTAAATCACTTGATTCTTGATGTGTGGGAAAGATAATTGCAAGGGAGACAATTTTGATGTTAAAGATTGTTTTCATATAAGCCTCCAATGATTCCAAATATTGCCTACAAGTGACACCTTTTTTTGGTCAACTTCATTTTAAGAGGTTTTGATACCTCAAATAAAAACTAATTCCATTAAGTGTGATATTTAATCAAATGTGTTTAAAAACTAATAAAATAATGTCAATTAAGGATCCACAATATGTGAATTTAGGCATTAAAATATGATAAATTATGAGCCTATCAAACACCTCCAAACTTAGCCTTTGATCATCCTTGAGCAAAATAGCAACCATAAAAGTCATCGAGCATCACGGATATCCTCTTTCAAATAATAAAAAACATGCTAGATAGCTCACACATGTACACATAACTTAGAAATCATTCAAGACTCTAGCCAAACAGCCTTATGAACTCATGATTCATCAATCCCTTCATGAAATGAAATTGAATGTGTGTGTTTTGTCACTCTCATGTTACATGCATGCTTTTTAATCAATAATTTAATGATTCTAATAATCGTCACAAAATACTGCATAATTTCATAATCTCTCTCTACTAATGTAGATAGCAATGTCCACTTGGATCAATAGGTCTTTCTTAAGCTTGTAATGGGGCCTTGGTTTCAACAAACAAATAAAGGAATAAGGATTCACAAAGTAAAAGATCATAAATGAATTTGCACGTGAATGTTTACTCTCTTGACTTTCTTTGTCTTTTCTTTCTTTATTTTGGGATATATTACTACCACACCCCAATCTTATTTTCTTTTTAGTTGATTGAGATGTGATCCCCTGAATTGAAGGATAAATCCTTATTGAATCTTTTCTTTTTGTCCTTTTCTTTTCCTTTTGGGCATTTTTCTTTTCATTACCCCCAAACTTATCTTCTTTTCTCTCTCATACCTCTAACAACCATGTGCATTGAATATGTCTCTTAATAGGTCAGGTAGGATTTTTTAGGCTCAAAGGGTTTGGATGATGAGGCTAAAGAAAGAAAATTTGAATGGTGGTCTTTCACATGCTTTACATAAGCGATTCTTTCATTAAGGCTCAATGGACATTAGTGATAGTAAATGTACTAGTTCACAAACTGATCAAAAAATGCCTAAATCATCTCCAAGTAAATATATTATCTAAAATTTCTCCTTGAGGGATAATCAAATAAGTTCTAGCATACTTATGTCAATCAAAACATATCAATGAATTTACTACATTGTCAACTAATCTACATATACTTCACATGATCATGACATAATGTGTTCAATAATAAATTCATCATTCATGAAAAAGAAAGACTTATTATAAGAATTATTAAATCACAAGGTAACACCTAACTTCCTTCTAAATCATGTGCAATGGTAATAAAAAACTAAGCATAAGTTACTGATCATCAGGAGAGAATTAATGAATCTAATCCCATTCAAATTCAACAACTCCTCTTGGATTTCTTAGCTAATTCATCAAAGAGTGAAGCTCATCAAAAACAATATACCTAAATTTGAAAACGTTTTGCCACAAAAATAAATGAAAATCCCTAGCTATACCCTAATACCCCCAAACTTAAACTAAATATTATCCTCAATATTAAAAAAAACACATAAGCTAGAAAGAAACTTCATTGTGGGGATGTATTTTCTTCTATTAGTGGATGGAGGTTGCCTTTGGATGGTGAAACGAAACTTTTTGCTACACAACCTCAAGAAGGGATTATTTGAAATCAAGAAGACCAAAAATAATCTAAACATGAAAAGAAAATAGAACAAAACAAAAAAGAACTAAAAATCCTAAGCAAGAAGGGATGAGAAGTAGTTCTAGTAGTCTTTAACTTGACTATCTCCTTCTTTAATCAACATCTTGGTCAAGCTTTTCAAATCTAGATACCAGGCTATGGATTTGTTCTAGTGCACCCAACTGATAGACATAATCTACGGATTTTGAGTCATCTGAATCATAAGCATTAGTTAAGGTAGCTTGAAGTGGATCTACTTTCTTTTAAGAATATTTTCAATAATGTCATCAACTATATCAATTCTATAGTAGTCATCTATATCACTTGGAAAGTTCATTGCCTTAAAGACATTAAACTCCACTTCTTGGTCTTGGACTCGCATTATTAGTTTGCCTTTCTATACATCAATAAGTGTAACATCCGAGGTGCTAAAATACGGGAAGATTTGTGAAATATTGTTAAGACTACGATGAATGTAAATTGATTTGAAATTTATTAAGCCATTATATCAATGTAAGTGTGGAATGACTATGGTGGAAGTTGGATATACATGTGAAATGAATGATCAATATGTGACTTGATCAAGCTAACTAAGGGTATGAATATATGCATTTTAATGATGTACTAATGGGGGAAAATTATGATTTACAAGCATGGGAAAATAGGGAGAAAATAGGTCAAAAAATCAACCAAAAAGGAGGGCAATAGGTTAATGATGTGACATTGTAAATGCCGCAACATAGCTTTCAGAAAAAGAAAAATTGGCATCAAGCAAGTGGATGCAAGGACATCAAAATTAGATATCACAACACTAGGACTAGATGTCATAGCATCACTTTATCAAGGCAGTTTTCTTATGATATCAAGTGATTTGGGTGCCACGACACCCAAATCTAACACTGTGGCGCCAGTGTTAGAGTAAGTCGGTGGGATGACTTTTTAATGCCTATCTATTCCTTTTTTTATTTTTCCATTCTATTTTCTCTCTCTCTCTCCATGCCCTAGCTTTGAAACCCAACATTCTAAAGCTTGATTTCAGGTCATTTTGTCTAGGAGATAAGCAGATTTAGATGAGTATGTTTCCTCATCATCATTTCTAACCCATGTTTTCCAGTTTCGATGATAGGAAAATAACAAAAATTTGAGTTTGCTACAATTAATGTAATCAACAGGGTGCTTTGAACATGGATTCATGTTTCAACATGAAAGCCATGCTCGAAATTGAAAGTAAGTTTATTTTTCTCAATTGAATTGATGATTTGTGCCTATTAGGGTTTCATGAATAGTGATTTTTGGGGAAGATGGTTGAATTGCTATGATAATCATGGGGGAAAGGATTAAATAGTTGTTTATGGCATTTTTGGGTCAAATTGGATAAGAGAAAATCTAGTCAAATGATTATTTATGAAGGTGTTATGCCCCACCTTGGGGCCTATGCATTTCACCATTCCCTCATAATTTTCCTATTTTTAAGGAAAAATTTTTGTCAAAAATTTGGCAGAGTCTAACTTGACATATAAGGATTTAAACTTTGTATATGTTAATCATATAAAATAAAAATTTTAATGCTCATAAAATAATAACATTAACCATAATTCACACCCATATTCACAAGTACATGCCCAAGATCGGAACCATATCATGATGCCATGTGAGACCTTAAAAATTTTGCTACAAGCAGCTTGAGTTGGATGTGTGGTGCTTGGCAATATAAATGGGAAATTCAGATAGGCATACAATAAATAGGAAAGAAATACAATGTTAGAATATGGCAGAAAGCATCACAAATGGACTGCATGTGTATGTGGTTACATGCACCACTGGAGCACTATAAGGGGTAGAGCTTAAAATCCTCCACCAGCCCCTTTTTCTAGTCCCATACATTTTCAACCCTCATATACATCATCCCCAAGCTTTGGAAAAAAGCTTTATATGGCATGGATTTTCGTGACTTAAGTTGGGGAAATTGATGGTAAACCATGTAGCAACAATCCAACATCAAGAAAACATCAATTTTGGCAAAGTAGAGCTGTGGAATCTAGAGGAAAATTAGGAATTTTACTCTACAGCTTGTATTTAGGGGTTCTAGTTAAAGGAAAGTTAATGTTAAGTGATTTCCACTAGTGATTTCCACTAGTGATCAATCACCAATTACCAATTCTACTATACAGATTTTATTAATTTTAGTTTATGAAAGTAATTTGAGAATTTGGAAACCGAAAGTTGGGGAAAATGTGAATTTGGTGATGAAATAGTTGTTTTGAATATGAATTACATTACAAACTTAGTTAAATTATGCTTATTTCTAATTTGGGGTAGAAACCCTAATCATCTATGGCTGAAGATATGCAGATCAAAAGTTTCATATTAAGTGTTTGATAAAATGACACTTAGAAGGGTATGGTATGATTTGTTTATTCCCTAAGGATGGCTTAACCCAAGAGGGGAGGGGTAGATTGGGTTTATAAAAATTTATTACTTGTCCCCTACAAGATTACTTCCCCTCTTTTCATGCTTGTATGCTATACAATATGAGATAAATGATAAAGCAGTAATGTGCAAGAAAAGTAAGGCAATCACATAAATAAACAAGCACACACAAACAATATGATTTTGATAGTGGTTTGGGAACCCCATCCCTACATCCACTCTTCCAAGAACATATACTCATTATATCTTAGGTTCCACTATACCCCATACAATGGAAATACAATAGTTTCCCCAATAATCTTCTAAATTCTAGCTCTAGGGGGCGTAAACAGTATTCCCAATACTTTTATAGATTCTAGCACCAAGGGCATAAACATAATTCTCCCAACACTCTTTTGGTTTCACAAGTTCACTAGGAAACTCACTAGTTTTGAAGATCACTAGCAAACTTAACAGTTTTCCAGACCTCATTAACATCTTTTTGGTTTTCAGATTAACCAAAAAAATTGACACTTTAAAAAGTGTTACAATAAAGCACAAGGAAAGACATGATCTTTTATAGCTCTAACAACATAGAAAGATCTTCCCAAAATATAAACTCAATGGTCATAAAAATATGCAGATTAAAGCTCATGAAATATAAATGGTAGTAGCCCTTGGACATGGGTGGAAGGATTTGCATAAGGTTAGGTGCATCTAAAAAGTATTCCTTCACCACCTTTGAATCATCTCATCTCTTCTGCTTAATTAGCTCTCTCGAAAACTTGATCGTTGGAGGAAGATGATCTTCATTAATTATAGAAATGAAAGTTGATGAGTAGGAAACAAATGTTGAAGATCATTCTGATAATCTCCCATTTGAAAATGCTATCTTCTAATTAATTCTCATATGCTTAGAGCCATTTTGCAATGCTAACCTTAACATAAAAGAAGGCAATTAGCTGGTTAGGCAACTGATGAATGAGGAGATGCTACAACTCTAACTTGATTCACAGTTTTGGAAAGAAGATAACAAATTCTGATAGATTTAGCTCCTCCACTTTGACAGGTGTTTTATTATATCTGTCTGGCGTAAGTATTAGACAAAGTCTCTTTCCAACTAGAGAGTCAAAGTCTCTTTCCAGCTAGATAGACTCTCTTCATGTTCTACTTTATCTATAGCTGATTCCAGATGAAGTTGGGCTTTCTTGTTTTCAAACAAATGTATTTTGCTCTCTAAACTATTCTTCTATCTGTTGCCTTTTCATTATATCTTCGAACAGGATGAGATTTCAAACAGAGTATTCAGATTGACATCTTTAAGCATATTTCAAAATCTCTATAACTTGAACTTTCTGAAATGTGGCAGATGGTTAGAGCAAATATCTACAATCTTGCACTTGGAAATTTTAATGGATTCTTGATGTTTAATTCTTCTTTAGCACTTAGAACCTTCAAGCATTTCATTCTCCCTCTATGGATTGTCTATTTCTACAATCCAAAAATGTTGTGGATCACTTGGAAGAATATTGTTACAAGATAAGCTGTTGCAGAGTGTTGAATTTTTTATATTTGAAAATAGAGAATTTTTACTATAGCAAGTTACTGTAGCACAGTACTTTAGTAGTGTTATTAGAGTAGATCACTGTAGCACCGCTTTGTTTGAAGCAAGTAGCAGACGAATTAACTAGCTTTATCTGTCAAGTTTCCTGTAGCATCATCGCTATAGTGGAGCTATTGTAGCAATGTTACTTTAGCAGATCAGTGTAGCACCATTCCACTTTGTCTGTTACTTCATCTACTGATGAAGCTTTGTCTGCTGCACTATAGCATCATTACTATAGCAGATTACTATAGAAAATTACCATAGCACTTCATTTGCTGTTTACTATAGCAAATTACTATAGCAATTCGCCTATTGCTCAGTTTGATGCTTCTGCTTCATCTACTGGTTACTGTAACAGTTTACTATAGCAATTTATCAGTTACTTTGTTTGCTAATTCGAGCTTCATTTTTCACTTCGTCTTTCACTTCATCTACTGCTTCGACTTAGATAAACTTTGTCTTTCACTTCATCTTCTACTTCATTTGAGACAAAATTTGTGTTCCACTTTGTCTTAGACAATCCACTTTGTCTCTCACTATAGCGGTACTAAAGCATTTTACTATAGCAAAAGTACTGTAATAGCAAACTTGTACTTAAAACTTTTTGCACTTTTTCCACATTATTAACTTGATATTTTTCATTATACATTTATCCATATATAATATTCATAAGTTGAGTATAGATAAATCAATTAAGTATAATTTTTTTTCTTGTAAAGAATATATTCTATGAAGCACACTTATCAAAATATGTTTATCCCCACATGATTTTCATAAGTTGTAGAACATGGATAAATCACATATTGTATTTTTCATTGTAAATCACAATATAATTATCCATATGAAATTTGCATGAGTT
>JAYJMB010087488.1:0-20706 GCA_036873735.1 Pouteria campechiana | reverse complement strand
TTAATACACTTTAGTGTACCCCAAACCTCATCCTCATGTTTATATTAATAATCCATTCAATTTCATAACATTTTCATGATAATTTTTTCAAAATTTTAATTATACAATCAGTTGACCCGGCAAAAATTACTAAAACTTTACAATAATAAAAATTTGCATTTTTGAAATTTTTCAGGGCCTTACATAATGTACTATCAACCTTTCCTCTCTTGAATTGATAACCATTTAAGAATTTGTGCCTTGTTAAGCTTATATACATGATCAGGTTGTTCATCACTTTCCAAACCAAGAGGTTGTTCTACATAAACTTCCTCACTTAGATATCCATTTATAAATGCACTCTTTACATCCATCTAAAATAATTTAAAATTCTTATAGTATGTAAAAGCAACTAGCATTATAATGGCTTCCAATCTTGCTATAGGGGCATATGATTCTTCAAAGTCAATTCTCTCTTCTTGGGAGTACCCCTTAGCAACTAATCGTGCTTTATTTCTTGCAAATAGTTCACTTTCATCTAATTTGTTTTTGAATACCCATTTAGTTCCAATAACGTCAATATTTTAGGCCTTGTAACTAAGTTTTATACTTTATTTCTTTCAAATTAGTTTAGCCCTTCTTGCATTGTGATG
This sequence comes from Pouteria campechiana, assembly GCA_036873735.1. NCBI lineage: Eukaryota > Viridiplantae > Streptophyta > Magnoliopsida > Ericales > Sapotaceae > Pouteria > Pouteria campechiana. Next base: position 20,074 of record JAYJMB010087488.1, on the reverse strand, counting down.
ACCCAATATTCATCACTAAGAGCTTCATCAATGCAAGTAGGTTCTAGGTTAGAGATAAATGCATAGTGACCACAAACATTTTGCATGAATCTTCTTGTTCTAATACTATCATAAACATCACCTATGTTTTGATCTCTAGGATGCTCAATGATAAATCTCAAATCAGTAGGACGTTAATAGGGAACCTTACCTATACTTACCTCCACCTCACTATCTGAATCCCCCATTTCTTCATGCTTTGTGACATTTTCTCTATGATCTTGTTTTCTAGCTTTTTCATTTTCTTAATGTTTTCATCTGCATCACTATCAATCTCCTTTCTCAGGGTTAAGTCAATTTCATCAAATTTAACATGTACAGACTATTTTATAATCTGTGTTCTCTTAATGAAAATTCCAAGTGCTCTACTTTTGGAAGAGTAACCAAAGAAGATAGCTTCATCACTTTTTAGATCAAACTTTCTAAGGTTATCTTTCCCATTATTCAGCACATAGCATGAGCACCAAAAGGTTAGAAATAAGAGATGTTAGGTCTTCTTCCTTTCTAAAGCTCATATGGTGGTTTTCTTTAGAATTTCTCTAATGGTAACTCTATTTAGCACATGACAGGTTGTGTTAATTACTTCTACCCAGAACCCTTTAGAAAACTTACTCTCATTCAACATAGTCCTTCCCATTTCTTGAATTATTTTATTCTTGCTCTCCATAACTTCAATTTTTTGAGGTATTCTAAGGGATGAGAAGCTGTGGTGAATCATTTTTTCTTCACAGTATTCAATAAATTTTCTATTTTCAAATTTACCACCATGATCACTGTGAATAGATATGATTGGCATTGCTTCTCATTTTGAACTAGCTTCAAAAAAGTAAAGAACATTGAAAGTGCTTCATCTTGGCTAGTTAATAGAATTACACATATAAACTTAGAGTAGTCATCTATAATGATATATAAATATCTCTTCCCTCCAAGGCTAATAATATTTGATGGTCCAAAAAGATCCATGTGCAATAGTTCTAGAGGTTAATATTGAAGAGGCTTGTAGGATGGCTTAACATAAGAGGGAAGGGGTGAATTAGGTAAATAAAAATTCATTGTTTAACCCCTGTTGGATCATTTCCCTCTTTTCATGCTTGTGTGTGGTGTGGTATAAGATGAATAATAGGAAAATGCATGAAGAATAAAATAGATTAGCAAACACACATGTACGGGACCCTATCCCTACATCCACTCTTCCAAGAGTATACACTCATTTTGCCTTAGGGTTCCACTATATCACATATAATGAAAATACAATAGTGCTCCCTGCGCTCTTCTTGTTTCCATGAGTTCATCAGGAAACTCACTGGTTTCAAATATCACCAGCAAAATTATTGATTTTCTAAAACTCAGCAATAACTCATACAATGTGGTTTTCACGAGTTCACTAGTTTCAAAGATCACCAGCAAAGTTGTTATTTTCTAGAGCTCACCAACAACTCTCTAGTTTGAAGTTTACTAGAAAACTTATACACTTTTATATAGTGTTTTTCTCATACACTGGGGAAGATTTGATCTCTCTTTCAGCTCTATAAATTACAAAAGATCTTCCCATAATGTAAAGACAATGTCCCTAAGGATATGAAAGTTTTAGCTCAAGTATAGATAACTAAAGGTTTAAACTCTTGGTCATGGGTGGAAGGATTTGCATAAAGTAAAGCACATCTAAAAAGTATCCCTTCACCCCCTTTGAATTATCCCACATTTTCTCCTTAAATAGCTTCTTCATATTGTCAACTGTTGGAGAAGATGAGAACCGTAGAATGTAGAGATGAGAGAAACATTGAATGAATAAGATTTTTCTTCCATTGAACTGCATGCCTTTCTGATTTGTTTCGAGCTGTTGCATCGCTATTCAAAGAGGATGAGCTCTGTTAAAAGGTGTTCCTCTTTTTGACTTTTCATAGCTTTGAAAAACTTGCAACACTGCTTATTGCTGGAAATGGTGACTAATATAAGTTTGTATAATGTCAACTTGAGTGTAGATGTCATTTGTATGCTAGTCACATAAATTAAGTTTTTCCTCTGACAAGTCATGACATCTCTCTATCTGTATTTGTCTACCACAAGTCGCAGATGGATTCTATAAAGTTTGTCTATCAATTGATCTTCTATAGGAGTTATTTGTCTATTGCAAGTATTAGACAAACTTTGAATGACACAAATGAAGTCAAACTAACTGAAAGACAAATTCTTCTTTGTCTGTCAAAATTCCTTCAAAAGATTGTTCTGTTGATTGATCCTTCATATATGTGCTTTATCTGTTGTAGATAGCAGGCTAACTCTAGGCTGTGTTGACAAAGTTGGGATGATTGATTGATAACCTTCTCTTTCTATACAAATAGACCAAGTGGGATGTTTTTCTCTATTCTTCATTGTCTATTGGAGGTGACAAACAAAGTTCGCTCAGTCTTGCACTAATAGACAAAGTGGTCTTCTTCTTTTTTTCCTCATTGTCTATTGAAGGTGCCAAATGAAGCTTACTTTAACTTGCTCAAATAGATGAAGTGTGGCGTTCGTCCAATGTAAACGATAGATGAAATATGTTCAGCTTTGTCTTGGATAGAATACTTTGCATGTCATATTTGTCTATTGTAAGTTGTAGATGATCATGCCTTTGTCTATTGAAGCCCATTTCAATCCAAGCAACACTTCTTCTATTCTCAGCTTCATCTATGCTCACTGTGTAACTTCAACATTGTCTTTTACTTTTGGCTGATACTTTGTCTATCATAATAAATGAACTTTGATCCATGGATGAGACGAAGTTCTTTAACTGTTCTGCACACTTCAAGCAACAGAAGGGGTTTGTTCTTACAACTTCTTTCTTTCTTCATTCTTTGGTTTGTCTATCTTGGCTTAGCTAAAGTTATACTCCCTTATTTATTCATATTGCCTTTCTATCCTTAGACTATCCAATCTTCTAACTTTGTTTATCAAACAAAGTTTTCTCTTCTATATGCATGATTATCCGGGTAGTAATTTCTTCTTTCTCCCTTTGTTTGATTATTTGTTTAAGCATCTTCTTCTTTCTTCATCTCAGACAAGTTTTCTTTGATCAATGTATATAGCTCGAATTTCTCAAACAACTTTATGCTCTTTGACCATAGTTTTGTCTTTAACTTCTTATTTTGCATTTGTTGTTGACATTTTCTTGTTGAGGTTGACAGACAACACAAACTCCCTATTCTTCTCCCATTACTTTAGTTCATGGAAGCATCTAATGCAACCTTCTTTGTTGCTTGTCTCCAAACCTTCTATTTTCTTCTTCTTCTTCCAAGATTTTCATCAGTTTAGCTCCTTTGGAATGTAGTAGATAATTGTGGCAGTTTATTGTAGACGATCATTGTCCTTCACTTGAACTTTTTTATACTAACTACGTTGTTAGCTTTTATATATAATATCAGAATGTATTTTATCCTCATGTGATTGTAATATTTTATGAAGAAAAGATAATGTACATTTTCATTAAATGCATAATATGAAAGCTTAAGAAATTATGGTGCGTAGTGTGTTTTAATCAAATTTATGTTGTAAAGATTAATTAATATTTATGATTTGTGCACCATTAAGTGAAGGTTGTATGCTTATTTAGTTAAACATTCATGATTAACTGTTTATATTAATTAATTATTATCAATTCATAACTATACATATGATCTTTATAGATTTAAGCATACAAGTTTCTTATTACAAGTTTTGTTATCATCAAAATCATATATAATAATGTTGACAAACATGTGAACACTTCATTTTTGGGCTGGAAGGATACTTTGGTCTGTTTTGATATATGACAAACTTTATAAATCTGATATTTGTCAAATTTTAGTTTAGGTAGTCCAATAACAAGATCCCTTTTACATACAAATTTAATGTTTGACATGTTAATGTGTCTCATCCTTTTGTGCCGTAACCATGGGTCATCTCGAACAACAATTAAGCATTTTCCTACAATTTCATCGAGCTAAACTAGATAAATATTTCAATGCCTTTTTTCGCTAAACAATATACTGTTATCTACATTAAATAGAGTGCATGAAGATGGTTCAAACACCACTCTATGACCTTTGTCACATAATTGGCAAATGCTTAGAAGATTATGCTTGAGTCCACCTATATATAATACATCTTCTATGCATGCGTTAAACAAACCATAAAATTTACCTATACCTCTGATGAAGCCCTTATCATGATTGCCAAATGCAACTGTTCTTCCATTTATTAGCTTCAAATCTTTGAATAGATTTTTATTCCCAGTCATATGCCTTGAACAACCGCTATCTATGAACCAGGTATTGCTAGATGGGGCTTTGAAGCTTACCTGTATATAAGAAAAGCATTCGTCTTACCTCTTTGGTACCCAAGTATTGGGTTCAACTGTGTTAATAAGGTTGTGTGTGCAAACAAATGTGTGTGCTGCTTGCATTTTCTTAGCATAGCAATCATACACTTTATGTCCAAGTCTATTGTAGAATTAACATGTGTTTGAGGTTCTGCTAGGAGCATGATGGTTCATCAGTTTCTTCACCCAAGATTGTCCTATGAGTCTTCTAATATTTGGATAGTTTCCTCCTTCATCTATGAGGTTAATGCTTTTGGACCATCCAGTAAAATTTTGTGGGTTTTTATCAGCTGAATGTTCACAACCAAGTCCCTTTTTGCTAGATAAACTAGTCATTCACATAAATTTGACAACTAATTCTCTTGGGTTGGAGAATTTTCCTAACATACTGTTCGACATTTCTATCCCCTTTTCAAGGTTTCTACTTCTTTTTGTAGAGATATATTTATTTCTACTAGTACTAAATTCACTTTAATAATTTCATCAAAGTAGTCTCTTCTTTTGAGTAAAATTTTGACTAACTGATTTAAATTTACTAAAGAGAGAGTCAAATGACTCTTGTAGTTCATCAAGCTTTCTGCATTTGGTAGATTTACTACTTGAACTTGAAGAATCAGAACTATATAAGTAGTAAGAATTTACTTTAGTCTCCAATTCTATTGTGCTGTGTTCTTTGCTGAAGAGTGAGAGTTCAAATTATAAATCCTCGCAAGTGCACTAGTGTATAACAGTATTGTATGCAATGCAAGGGTCAATCCATAGAGAATGGTGAAACTGATTAAATTAACTTAAGTTACTAAATTATAACTATCTTAAAAGAATGTATTTAAAGCTAAGAAAGAATGGATAATAAATTTAATGGAATTGCAAAAAAAATCATAGCTATGAATAATGTAGGAGAGATTAGCAAGATGCAAGGGTCTAGAGATCCGATTTTGCCACTCAATGATATCCTTTGCTATTGGGATGTTGAATTCAATGCTTATCTTAGGTTCATTCTTTCTAATGTATGATTATTACTATTAGGTGTGCAGGTTTAAATTAAGTATTTTCACTCATTTCAATTACCTATGGTGTGTAGCATAATTGAGGTGAAAACTCATTAAGACTAAGAACTTAATGAACCAAATAGAATGGTTTAGTATAAGGTATGTACCATAACCATATATCCTTTTCATTCAAGGGAGCTCATGGTTTAGCATATGGTGTGTATCTTAACTATGCTTAGATAATCAATATGTTTCATAAAATTAGTGATCAAGCAATTTAACAGACCAAATGATTGGAAATAACACAATGGATGAAAATAATGAAATTGCAATAATAAACCAACATTTTCAAACAATAAAATTTATCAAAGAGGGCTACATCTTCACCTCAGAAAGAGGAAACTTAGTTCATAATGAAAAAGGAATTAACTCCCTTCATGAAGCACACGATGATGTAGAGCATCCTTCTCCTCTTCCTCTTGCTACCTTGAAAAATCTCCTTCTTTCTCCCCCAAAATGGCCCAAGTTGTGCCCCTAACAAACCCTAAAACAAAATCTAAAATGAATGCTTAGAATAACCTTTCTCAATGCCTTAAAAACTATGAAATAATCATCCTAGAAAATCAGCAAAAAAGTAGGATCGGTGCTAGTGCCACGTTTGGAATTCTAGGCCACAACGTAAAAACTTATGACTGCATGTTTTTGCCTTGAACAATCTTCATGCCATGGCTTGGAGTTCCAGGCCGCGACGTGATACTTGCCGCCACCCAAAATTCTTTGTGTGAACTTGATGTCGTAGAGTGGATGTTGTTGTCCTCCAAAGCTACTTCATTTGGTTGCTCTTTGCATGCTTTCTTCCTTTACTTCTTGTGCTTCATCTTTCTTTCATTTTGCTCTCCTTTTCCAATCTTTAGTTAACCTGCAAAATTAAGTAAATTCATGTGAAAATCATTTAAATTTAATAAGGATTCACAAATAATTAATCTTGAACATATACAATGTAAGTGAATGAAATTCACTTATCAAATACCCTCAAACTTACTCATTTGCTTATTTTTAAGTAAAACAAAAATACAAGAGTTCATAAAGTGCACAACAAACATTGATCTAGGTCATTGTCAAAAACCTCAATAACATAAGCATGGATAAGAGGAAAGTATCCAAATATCATGTATGTCCCTTTAGATTACATGTGCATGTGCAACAATTATAGCCATTTTAATTTACATCATTTCACACTTAAATTCATTCAAACAACCAAGTAATAAATGTTCAATGCAAACCTTGTGAATTCACTAATTAAACTAGAGAGACTACATTAGATGCACATATGATGTTTTACTTTCCTCATTCATTTCTTTGCTCTTCTTATGGGTTCTATTACTATTGCATTCTTCACATTTATCTTTTTTACAATTATTTAGAATGTGATTCCCCCTATCCTTAGCCTGTATTACTAAGACATCCCCAAAATTATTTTCTTTTCAATTCCTGATATGTGATCCCACCAAATAAGGAGTGATTTTTTAATCATATACTTCTTTTATATCATCTAAAGTTCCTCTAAAAAATAATTACAATGAATTTTAGAGTTCAAATTGAACTATGCATACTTAGTCTCCTAGATTGATGCTAAGTATTCAAAGACTTCAAAAGAAGTAGCTATGTCAGTGTGATTAATGTGTATAAGGAATCTATAGCAAATTAGATGAGGAATCAAGTCAAGCATATAGATAATAGTGATTTCTATCATTTTCAACTTAACCATAGTTAAATGTCACAAATATATCATCGGTTTTGTATGATGACCCTAATCAATGCTCAAAACACATAATTTTTTTGAATGAAAATGACACAACCATATTCAAACATTGAACACAGCTACTAATGCAAACACTAACACTAATAACCCAAAACACATAACATAAGTACTACAACAAACATAAATCTAAAGTAGTTAGAAAGAACTCAAATAAATGAAACACAGAACACAGAACTACTACCCCTCCAAACTTGAAATCCACATTGTCCTCAATGTTAAATAAAACAATAGAAAATAAGGACTTCCCTAAAATTCCTCTGATCATTCATCAAAGTCATCCTCTCATTCCTTAGATTCCTATGTAAAGTCAAGAAATGTGGGTGGAGTGGGGAAGACTATTGAACGAGCACCTTGCAACATGTTGTAATTTTGGAACATGACATTTAAAGTAGTGGTGTAATCCACAACATATTGAAATTTTTGTCGTCGTGCCTCTACCAAGAGTGTATTCCACCTATACATGATTGTAACTCATGTAAAGTGGGTTCACCAGAAGAAGGTTGCATTGGTGGCCTCTGCTGAGAAGAGCTTGGGGCAACAGGTACACTTAAATCCTCCACTTGACCACATTGTTTCTCAAAAGATCGAAGCATAGCGTGTGTGATAGTAGGTAGCAGGAGCTGGAGCTCCTCAAAAGCTATGGTAGGAACTCTTTCCTTGAGACATAACTCATAAATTAAAGAAGGATGTCTCAACCATCCCATCATCTTTCCTCTAACTAGCTACATAATGGATCGTTCAATCATTCTCCCCACATCTATAGACAACCCTATCTGAATGGCATAATTAATGAGTGCCCTCTCCTTAGTAACATCAGAAACATGATTGATTAGCAACAATTTGGTAGAGAGAAAGTAATTTCATGCTATACTTGTTGGTTTGAGTTGTCCTCATGGAAAGTCAAGTATCTTATCATTGTTGTGCTTCCATTGAGTCCCTTGTTTAGTAAGGAGGTTGATCACAACCTCAAAATTTGGCCCTTGCTCCAACCAGGCTGAGTATTCATCTTCATCAATATCTTCCAAACCAAAGACTTGATTGATGGAAGAATGGTCATAAGGCACAATCTTGCCCTGCACAAGTGCCTTCAATTGCTTAGGATCTTCATTATGTTGTGCTCATGTCTTGACATAGAATTCCCAAATAACAAATAGTACCGCAACACTTGGCTTCATTATAAACTTCTTGAAACTCTTATGGTGGATCATATCCTATATGTCACCAACAAGAAGATTGATACCCCTCTCCTAGATGCACGATCTATGAACAATGGAGCTTTGGTAATCCTCGGTTGTCGAGTCATTGAGAAATGTGGGCTCAATATGGGGTTCAAAGGCTTCACCTAGCTTCCTTTTTGAGGGACCGACAGTTGTAAACTTTTTGGGAGGCATAATGGCTAATATTCCAACACAATTAATTTAGGAAAAAATGATGCAAATGCTCAGTACTTAGAATTATCTTCATCACAAACCCCACACAAAGAGAATGCAACCTTTGCTTCAAATGAGTATTTCCACACACACTTTGTGGACATTCCACATTCATCAATTTTCCTTGATGGAATGTACTGAAACCCTGAGGCACTTCACATAGACGCCATTTACCATTCAATTATCCACTCATTTCACAAAATGTACCCACTTAAGTTAGTTCAAGCAAACTATCAAACACTTGACATGCACAGTGATCCAATGAATCTCTACTCACATACACTTCAAATCCAATGTACTCCAAGATAATAGCAAGCTTCAAACATAAATATTTGCAAAGCTGGCCACAAAGAAACCTCAATCACATTCCCTTAAGCAATTCATCAAACACCAAGCTTGCATTATGAAACTACTTCTTTCTAGACACTAACTTCAACTCCAAGCTATAGGGATCTAGTTATAGGATTACAATAAAGAAATTGGAGCAAAGAGAATGGAGTTGCACTTGAAATTGAGAAGTGTCCTCGTAACCCTTCAAACCCAACCTTGAACTGTGATGATGGAAGAGGAGGTGTAGGGAAGAAGATGGGACTCTTGTAAATGAGGATGTTTGTTGAGGTTTAAGTGGCATGATCGATTGGAAGGTGTTGTTTAGGTTGAGAGAATGTTGTTTAGCTTGAGAAGGTATGGGTTTTGGAAGAAAACAAAAAAAGGGTAGAAGGAGAGGAGGAATAGGGTGCAATGGTTTTGAATGGGGATGCACAAACCGCCAAGTGCATAACAAGGGGAAAGCAAAGTACACACCGCGGCATGAAATCTGAGGCCCTGACGTGAATATTGTTGCCCATTTCTTTTCATTGTGTTGCATGTTGAAGCCATGGTGTAGATGTTAAAGCCGCGATATGAATATTATTGCCCATTTCTTTTCATTTTGTTGCAAGTTGAAGCCACGACGTAGATTTTGAAGCCACTGTGTATTTTTTCTAGTGTGGTTCCCTTGCTTGAATTATCCACTTAGCTTATCCTTTATTTGTCCAATTGATGCATTCAATCCTTTAATTGAATATTTGTCCCAAAAACTTCCTAATTCCTCAATTTCCACAAATTAACTGTTCCTTTGCTCAAATGTTGATTTCTTGTGTTGCTCCCCAACTCTCCAACTCATGTACTATTGTCAGACATAAAACAACACTTCATTGTTTGCAACAAATACGGAAATAACAATGGAATATGACAACCTAATAATCCAATCAAATTATAAAGAGAACTAATGTCACTATTGTAATAGGAATACTTCAACCATGCAGAATTCATTACTACTTCTTCCCTCCAAAATGTCCTTCACAACTGCATGTGTAGTAATGTCTTAGAATGCTTTAATTCTTATCTTCTGCAACACAATGCGTAATGTCCCTGTAATTTGATCTAAACATAGTTTGAACAAGACTGGGTCATCCTAAAAGTAATGTGCCTGTGAATTCTATATAGGATTAAAAACTTCTATAACCAAGTAATTGATAATGTCATACCAAGGTTCACTTCTCTTTATAGAAAATAATTGCTCATCTTGCTTGAAATCAGTTCCTTCCACCAACCTAGACATTGATCAGCTACGGCCTTTTCACAACCTTTCTTGTCTTTGATTATCAGGTCGAATTCTTGCAACAATAAGATCCACCTGATGAACATGGGCCTGGCATCCTTTTTTGTAAGCAAATATCTCTATGTGGCATGATCAAAATAAATAATTACCTTCAAACCAATCATGTAAGAGTGGGCAAAAATTTTCTAAAGCAAACACAATTGCAAGCAATTCTTTTTCAGTGGTGGAATAATTCAATTGTGTTTCATTCAAAGTTCTACTTGCATAATGAATCACATGAGGTAATTTGTCTATTCTTTGTCCTAAGACAGCACCGATAGCAAAATTGGATGCATCACGCATATGCTCTAAAGGAATGGACAAATTCAGAACTGCTAAAATAAGAGCTGATTCAATTTCTCTTTCAAGGTTTTGAAGGCAACAAGGCATTCCTCATCAAAACAAAAAGTTACATCTTCAGCCAACAGGTTATAAAGCGGTCTAGAAATTTTTTATAAATCCTTTATAAACTATCTATAAAAGCCTGCATGACCAATAAAACTTCTAACTCCCTTGACTGAATTTGGGGGAGGTAACTTGGCAATCAACTCAATTTTTGCCTTGTCTACTGCAATGCCTTTACTCAAAATAATGTGTCCCAACATAATTTCCTACTTGACTAAAAAATGGCACTTCTCCCAACTTAGTGTCAAATTCATCTCAATACACCTTCTAAGCACCAATCTCAAGTTATTAAGGCAATCATCAAATTAATCCCCAAAGATAGAAAAATCATCCATGAACACCTAGATAAACTTTTCAATCATGTCCAAAAAAATAGACATCGTATACCTTTGAAAGGTTACAGGGGCATTGCATAAATCGAAAGACAACCTCCGACAGGCAAACATTCCAAATGGGTAGGTGACAGTAGTCTTCTCTTAATCTTCTGGGTAATAGAAACTTGATTATAACTTAAAAAGCCATCAAAAAAATAATAATAAGCATGAACTGCCAATCTTTCAAGTACCCTATAGTCATTCTCATTGGCATTAATTCATTATTGTCATTTTTAATAATAGAAAGACCTGATTTCTTTGGTACTACTTGTATTGGACTTACCCATTTACTATCATAGATTAAGTAGATAATACCTGCATTCAACAACTTGATCACTTTAGCTCTAATAGCTTCCTTCATGTGTCAGTTAAGTCTCCTTTAAGCCTCCCTGGAAGTCTTTGCATCATCTTCTAACAAGATCTTATGTATGCACATAATGGAGCTAATTCCCTTGATGTATACTAAGGTCCAACCTATAGCCCCCTTATACTCTCTCAAAACAATCATTAACTTCTATTCTTCATCCACAGATAAGTCAACAACAATTATAATTGGAAGAGAATCATTCAACAACAATTATAATTGGAAGAGAATCATTCTCACCAAGAAATATCTACTTCAAGTTCTAAGGTAATTGCTTTAATTCTAGTTGGGGTGATGTAGCAATTAATCATTCCACTTCTGGGTTCACACGTAATAAAGCTTCTTTGGAAACTTCCCCTTCTCTAACTTGCCTTCCACTATCAAGTTCTTCTTTCAACTTCATTATTTCTTTATCTTACTCCACTCCATCTAAAGTGAGCACCAATTCTAGTTTATCCTACTGCATAAAAGTAGGCAATACAAGTAAGTCCAATTCATCAACTTGAAAACAACCATTAAGATCTGAAGGTAATGATGGAAAATTGTTAACAAAAATTTTCACAATTTCATCTAAAAAGTCATTTTCAACTTTCCATTATACACATCTATGATTGTTTTAGTTGTTGCCATGATTAGGTGTCCTAGAAGAATGCGTAACTCTCTCTCTACAATCACTTTCTCCATGTCGAGTATAATAAAATCTGCAAGAATAATCAATTTATCAATTTGCACAAGAATAATCCTCTACAATGCCTCTACGATATTTCACTAATCTGTTTGCAAGTTGTAGAGACATTGTAGTAGGTTTTAATTCTCCTAAACCAAGCTCTAAATGAATAGAATAAGGCATCAAATTAATCCTTGCTCTTAAGTCTAGCATTGCCTTTACCTTATTTGAGCCTTCAATAGTGATTAAGATATTGAACCTACCTAGATCTTTTAGTTTTGGGAGAAGATTTGTTAATAAAACTGCATTGGTTACTTCTGAAACTATCACTTTCTCACACGGCTTGTACTTATGCTTCCTTGTGGTTAGTTCCTTCAAAAATTTAGTGTAAGCAGGCATATTCTTGATCACGTCAAACAAAGGCAAATATTACATTAACTTTGGAAAGAATATCATAGATGTTAGAAAATGACTTATCAAACTTGCTCTGCTTCAACCTTCCTGGAAAAGGAACTAGAGGATTATAAGGTGGGGGTGCTTTGTAGTTGACTAGGGGGTCAACTATTAGAAACGCAACCTTCCTTGAATGCAATTCTTCCTCTTTCTTTTTCTTCCCTTTTTAGATCCTGCAGAAACAATAGATTTATTAGTTTCTTCACCAACTTTATTGTTGATTATCTTTCCACTTTTCAATGTCGTGATTGCTTTACTCACTCTGGCTGGCTAAGCATTTTCTTAGGTGTGAGGCTTTGTACAACTTCTGCAATTTATCCCAATTGTGTCTCCATCTTCTTTATGAATGCCTCCATGTTATGGAACCTTGAATCAATATTTTGGAACTTAGTTGCATTGTTCTAGAATTGAGTCTGTGTTTCTTGAATGAAACTCCACATGGTTTCTTCAAGAGTAGGCTTCTTTGGTTGTGGTTGAAAAGAAGTTCTAGCTTGATTCTGATTTTGATCATTATTCCAACAAAAGTTTGGATGATTTCTCCAACTAGGATTGTAAGAATTAGAATAAGGATCATTATGTGGTCACTGATTGTAGAAATTCATTGCATTTGCTTATTCTACATTGTTAAGTCTAACCCCTTCACGAAGCTCATTTTGATGATGAATGATATTAAATAACTTAGTTTTAATGATGAACAAATAAATGAGTGAAGAATCAAGGTACTAACAAATCACTTTCCAAGTGTTTTAGTATTAATATCAAAAATAGATTAATGAAAGCAATAAATAAATGCTCAAATAAAAACATGTTCAAAAGCCACTAAAAAGCATTTCAAAACTTGCTTAGAGGCTAAGCATGAAAAGATCAAAAGATAAAAAGAAATTAGATTTACTCAAAAGCAACCGGATGCAACTTAGAACCAAATTAGAAGCATCTCAGGACTTCTTCAAAATCCAAATGAAGCAACATCAGACATTAGAAGAAATACAAAAGAAACACAGAAGACAAGTCAGTTATACAAAAGCCTGCTAGAAGAAATTTTAAATACTATGCAGGAGTCAAACAAAACATGGATACAATGCAAAGAAGTAACGTAAAAGTATCATTATGTTACACAAAAGTAATGAGGAACAATGTTGCACTACTAAGAAACAAAGCAAAAGTGTTGTCATGCCACATAGAAACAACCCAACAGATAAGTCAAGTAATCAGAACCATGTCAAAAGAATTCATGAAGTGACAGAAAATTATGCAAAAGCAAAACAACATTATACAGAAGTAATGCAGAACATGTCATGATGCACAAAAGCATTGCAAAAATTGGGAATCAATGTGCTGAATCAAGTTAGAAGCACTCTCAGAGATATGTTCAAGTGAAGCATAAATCATGAAGACATATAGAAGCAAAGCCCAAACTTCGTAGGTCACTCAAAGGCTACTTAGAAACAACTTAGAAGGAATTTAGCCTACACAGAAGTAATGCAGAATGCTGATGATATAGAGAAGCATTTTTAGAAGGCATTTTCCAAAAAGGCATGAGTCAAAGAAAAATATCAAGATTAATGCTTTTGTTACAGAAGTAAATCAGAAGCTGCTTAGAAGTTCTTCAAAAGTTCAGAATATATCCGTTGAAGATTAAGATAACGGACAAAAACTCTGAAAAGAATACTACCAAAAATCTACTTACTACAAAAGTTCCATAGAACTACTTCAGAAATTCTGTTAAGGCATAAATTGAAGGAAAGAAGTCTTGAGCATTCTACTCAGAATTTTCAAACTCTGATAATGCACAGAAGTCATCACCAAACGTACCTAACTTGTTTGAAAATGATGTCAAAGGTTGCAACAGCTAAAACTTCAAATCCTATACAAAGAGGATTAAGACAACAATGATAATAACTAAGAGATTACACTTAAAAACATTTTTATTGATTAAGAGAAGAGCATTCACAACTTTGCATCATTTAACTCTAGCTGCAACGTTACTGCCAAAGCATTCAAAATTCTCAATATCTGATCTACATCAACTTCAAAAGCAGTTTGAACTTGATCTCAGTAAAAAAGACTAACTAAGAGAAGTGGAGTAGGAACCCAAGAAGGGTCGAACCACTATAAAATTATTATTTATGTATGCTGAAAAACTACTCTCTTTATTCTAAGCACGTACACTCATTTGTTGGCCAAAATTTTAGAAACTTGATTCACCCCCACTCTCTTGAGCTATCATTCAATTAGGGACCAACAAGTGGTATCAAAGTAGGCTTCACTAAATTAATTTTAAAATGCTAGCATATTAGCTTGTGAAAAGATTCAAATATCCAGTATGTTCCACAACACATTTACCGAAGGGCAATCCACTTCCAAACCCCCATTTTTTGATAGAACCAACTATAGGTACTGAAAGATGAGAATGCAAAACTTCTTAACTGCTAGAGATTATTAGTTATGGCTCATAGTTAAGAATGGAAAGAATGTTATAAATACAAAAGATAAATATACACTTGAAGATATTTAAACAATAGAACATGATGCTAAAGCAAAGAATTGTCTCTACTATGCATTATCTTCATCTAAATTTGAAAAGATTTATGCATGTGACTCAGCGAAAGAAACTTCGAATAAACTTTGAATAGCACATGAAGGTACAAATCAGAAAAAAGAAATTAAGATAAATATTCTAGTATAGAAATATGAAGCCTTCCCCATGAAAGAATCAAAAACCATTTCTATAATGTTTGGAAGGATTGAAAACTCTTGGGAGAGAAATATAAAGAACCCAAGTTAGTTAAGAAAATATTAAGATCTTTGCCTAGATTCTGATGCCTAAAGTAACTATTATACAAGAAGCAAAGGATTTAAGTCAAATGAAAGTAGAAGAACTCATGAGATCACTTATGAACCATGAAGTCTTAATGAAACAAAAGTTCCAGATGAATTCAAAGGTAAGAAAATTGCTCTAAAAGATATATCAAAAAATGAAGAATCTTCAAAAGAAGCCTTAGCAAGTGAAGATAATGAGGAAATGGCAATGATAATCAAAAGATTCAGAAATTTCATTAGAAAGAAGAAATTTGGAAATACTTCAAAAGTAGCAATAAGAGCAAGAAAAAGAAGAACAAGATTCCAATATGTTACAACTACAACAAATCTGGACAAAAGAGATTTGACTGTCTAGAACCAGACAAAAGACAAGAAGACAAAAAGAAAATAGATAATTCTTATTTTGATAAAAAATAATACTTCTAACAATAGAAAATTTGAAAAGAAGAAGAAAGTGATGGGTGCATGGGAAATGATGGAAAATGTGATGCAAGAAAGTTCAAGTGAAAGAGAAGAAGAAAATGAAGCTCATTTCAGTTCACTCAAATCCAAAGAAAGAAATTAGGAAGAGCATCATATAGGAATAAGCTTCATGGCCATTAAGGAAGATTAGGTAAATTCAAAAACTAAAACTTCTTATTTAGAAGAATTACTAGATGAATTATACTCATATTTTAAAATTTTAAAAGCTAAATGCAAAGAAACTAAAAGAGAATTAGAAAAGACAATGTATGAATGTTTTAAGATAAAATAAGAAAATGCTTAACTTAAAACTAACATTAACATAGAACTTCAGCAAACAAAAGCAGAAAATCATGCTCTTAGAAAAAAACACTAACTTTGACATTATTTAAACTAAAGACAAATGAAAGTAGCAAAAATCATAGAAAGAAAACTTGCAATCTTGGAAGAAAATTAGAACCCAAACAAAACCAAATTTGGGTACCAAAAACTATTGCTAACATAATAAATACATCAAGATAATTATTTAGTAGCATCTAAAAATAATGGGTATCAAAATATTCTGCTACTAACCCACCTGGACCCATTCCTAAATGAGTAACAAAAATTATGGCTTGATTTTATTATTACAGTTGTGCTTGAGAGCCACAAGAAGTAGCAAATGGTATATTGATAGTGGTTGCTCAAGACACATGACTTAAAAGAAGGAGCTATTCATAAAATTAAAAGCTAAAAATGGAGGAACAGTTACCTTTGGAGATAATGGAAAAGGTAGAGTGGTTGGGATTGATAAGATTAGCCAACCTCCCTCTATTATTATTTTAAATATTCTGCTAGTAGAAGGATTAAAATATAATTTGTTAAGCGTTAGTCAATTTTGTGATAATGGATATAAGTTTGTGTTTGAATCTCATATATGTTCTATAATATATAATTCAAATTTAGTTGCAGTACTTGGTAAAAGATATGGAAATTCATATTTAGTAGATTTAAATGATGTCCAAGCAAAATGCCTCATTGGAAATTATGAAGAGTACCCATTGTGGCATAGAAGACTGGGACATACCAATAAATTCGTGATTGAAAATTATACAATAAGGATCTTGTAGTTGGCTTACCCAAACTGAAATTTGACCAAAATGAATTATGTGATGCTTGCTTAAAAGGAAAGCAAGTTAGAGAATCATTCAAATCAAAGAAAAAAGTGTACACAACTAAACCACTTCAATTGCTATGCGTGGATGTTGTTGGACCAACAAGAACTAGAAATCTTGGAGGGAAACATTATACATATGTCATTGTGGATAACTATTCTAGATTCACCTAAATAATGTTTCTTACTTCTAAAGATGTGACTTTTTCATTCTTTGAAACATTTACCAAACGAGTATAAAATGAACAAAATGTTCATATAATAGCCATAAAAACTGATCATGGTGGAGAATTTGAAAATCAAAAATTTACTACCATTTGTGAAAGCAATGGAATTTTAAACACCTTTTCTACACCAAGAACACCTCAGCAAAATGGAGTACCAGAAAGGAAAAAGAGATCCTTGCGAGAAATGGCCAGGACAATATTGAGTGAATATGACTTACCTCAATACTTTTGAGCTAAAGCAATGAATACTTCATGCTACATTATTAACAGAATTTATATGAGATCTATATTTAACAAAACTCCATATGAATTATACGATGGTAGAAAACCAAACATCTCTCATTTTCATACTTTTGGTTGTAAATGCTTTATTCATAACAATGGAAAGGAAAACCAAGGCAAATTTGTTAGCAAATCTGATGAAGACATTTTCGTTGGTTATTTCATTGTTAGCAAAGCATTTAGAGTTTACAATCTGAAAAACAAGATTGTAGAAGAGTCCATTTATATAAAATTTGATGAAAGAACTAACCCCTCTAGAAAGATGAGAGATTTTCATGATGAGATTAGAGAACATACAACTTCTATGGAGAAAATAAAAATACAAGACGAAGATAAAGATTCTTCGCAAACAAAAACACACAAAGATGAAGAAGAACCAGATGATGGACCATCCATCAATGAGGTAAATAATGACGGTAACAACACTCTTCCAAAAGATTGGAGATTTATGGATGACCATCTTGAAAACTTAGTAATTGATTATATTTATGATAAAGTAAGAACTAGATCTTCATATCATCAAGTATGTGGAAACTTTGCTTTTATTTCTCAATTAGAACTAACTTACATAGATGAAGCTTTAGAAGATGAAAATTGGGTAATAGCCATGCAAGAAGAATTAGATCAATTCAAACATAACAATGTATGGAAACTTGTTCCAAGACCTAAACATAAATTTGTAATAGGAACTAAATAGGTTTTAGGGAACAAATTAGATGAATCTAGTATAATAATAAGAATAAAGTAAGACTAATAGCGAAAGGATGCCATCAAGAGGAAGGAATAGAATTTGAAGAATCATATACTCTTGTTGCCAGAATTGAGACCAATAGAATGTTATTAGCATTTTCATCTTTCATAAATTTCAAGCTTTATCAAATGAATATTAAAACTGCATTTCTAAATGGTTTTATAAATGAAAACGTTTATGTAGAATAACCTCCTAGGTTTGAAGATCCTTATGATTCAAACCATGTCTTCAAACTCAAGAGAGTTCTCTATGGATTAAAGCAAGCTCCTAGAGCATGGTATGAGAGATTAAGTAAATTTTTAATAGAAAAAGGATTTGCAAGAGGTAAAGTAGGCACTATATTCTTTATCAAGCATGACAAAAATAATATCTTAATTGTTGAAGTTTAAGTGAATGATATTATATTTGGTGTAACTAATGATAAATTATGTCAAGACTTTTCTAAAGTAATGCAGAGAAAATTTGAGATAAGTTTAATGGGTGAAATAAACTTCTTTCTAGGACTTTAAGGAAAATAAATGAAGGAAGAAATCTTTATCCACCAATAAAAATCCACAAAGGAACTACTCAAGAAATTTGCTATGAAAGAAGGAAAGCCATTAGCCACACCAATGAGCACAACCATCAAAATGGACAAGGATGAAAAAGGTAAATCTATCTATCAAAAATTATATAAAAGCATGATAGGACTCTTGTATATTTAACTGCAAACACACTAGATATTATATTTAGTTCTGCATGTGTGCACACTTTTAGTCAGATCATAAAGAATCACATCCAATTGCTATTAAAAGAATATTTGGATACCTCTTAGATACTCCAAATCTTGGATTATGGATCCAAAAGGTTTAAACTTTGAATTAGTTAGGTATTCTAACTCAGACTTTGTTGGATACCAGGTAAATAGAAAAAATACCTCTGGAACCTATCAATTTCTTGGAAGCATGATCATATTATAGTTTTCAAAGAAATAAACTTTTGTAGCATTATTAACTGCTGAAGCTAAATATGTAATTCTAGGTAGTTGTTGTGCACAATTTTTATGTATGAAACAGTAACTAAATGATTACAGGATAATTATGTTGATACTCCTATTAGATGTGACAATATTGGTGTAATAAATCTAACAAAGAATCTCATACTACATTCAGGAACTAAACACATAGAGGTCAGACATCATTTCTTTGGAGGCCATGTACAAAACCATGATGTCTATTTAGAATAGGTACCAACAAAAAATCAGTTAGCAGATATTTTTATAAAACCTCTTCGAGAAGATAGATTTTGCAAAATTAGAAGAGAACTCAGTGTAATAGATCCATGCTGTTTAAATTCCTTTAAATTCCTAAAAATACTCATAAATATGAAATAAATTGATCTATAAATACATCAGAATTATAACAAAAATTCTATTACATCACTTAAAAGTATGTTAGATGTAACATAGAATCTCTAAACATCTTTTAAAGAGCTTCAGAAGTAGCATAGAAACTCATTCAAAGCACGAAGAAACTCACAAAAATTTTGTAACACTTATCAGAACTTCTGTCACATGGGTCTGTTGAAATCAGTACTTCTGCATGCCTAGAACTAATTCTGCATAACCTTTGAGATCATTAACATAGAAGTTCTGTTGAACTTCTATTTTGCACAGAACCTCTGCCCATCTAATTCTACATCAGCGTAAGGTCCACAAAACTTTTTAGGCTATTGACTCAGAAACTCTATGTAAGCTCTGTGTCACACAGAACTTCTGTTATATTTCAACAGAAGCTCCGTTCTTGATGAGAATGCAAAATGTCATATTTTATTCTCCTAATACTTCATCTTTTGCACCTAATACTTCATCTTTTGC
>JAYJMB010087477.1:0-20708 GCA_036873735.1 Pouteria campechiana | reverse complement strand
GAAGCAAGATTGGTAAGAAAGTATAATAGTTGAATTTGTATTTTTGTTGTATGGTAATTGGAAAATTCCCATCTTATATATATTGAAATTATAATTAATTTATCTCTCATAATATATAATCGTAATTTATAGTCATATCAATGTAATATTGTAGTGTAAGGTGTATGGTGTATTTGGAATAAAAATTGTTATGTTAGTGTGGTAGATTCATTGTCATCATGATGCAGCCGCGGTCCTGGGGGAGCCTGTGGAGTTATAAGGATGTTGTGTGGATGACTGAAGAAATATTGAAGTGTATAATTTTTACCTTTATGAATTATAATAAAAAATATATCATAATATGTGATGAATAGTTATACCTAGGTGGACAACCTTATTTTTAAGGGAGACTCTGTCCAATTTTCTATAGAAATTAAGTCAAAATATATATATATATATATATATCAAAGCAACCCACCCTAGAGGTAGGAAAATCATAGTATGATCATGTGGATGTATGGTGTAAAATGGAGTAATGGCCCTAGGATGGTGGGGCGTTACACTTGCATTGCACACTATATTGCTATACGTCTGTACACTTGCGAGGAATTATAATTTGAACCATCAATGCACATGTAATGCTTTTTGCAAAACATTTTTAGCAGCCTTTTTTCCATAATCCATGCAAAAAATTTCTATTCCACATGTTCTTAATCACCTCTTTCATTTATGTTAAATTACATACATAATTTCTTCCATAATTTCAATGAACTCTTATGTACAATTTACACAAAATAATTATTTAAGAAAATTCTGTTACCTCAAAATTCTAGGGTGTCACATAATACTAAGCATATAGAGGTTAGGCATCATTTCATTAGAGATCATGTGCATAATTACCCTATCTACTTGGAATATGTACCAATTGAAGATTAATTAGCAGATATTTTCACAATAACACTCCCAAAGGATAGATTTTTCAAAATTAGAAGGGAGTTAGGTGTCTTACATCCATTTGCATGAACTGCATATCATATGATGAGTGATTGTATGTCAATGTAATATTTTTCAGATGTTTTCAATTATGATTTCAATGATTTTAGTGATAATTTATGTTTGAAAGCCTGATTTTACACTCCACTACAATCTTTCAACTTTTAGAGGTTCAATTCAAAACTTCGAACATGGCTATGATGCATTATGTTTGTTTATAAGTGCCAAATGTAAACTTTGAATTTTTTCTTAGTATTTGAGAACTTTGAAACTACACTTCAGAGCCTCTGAAAGTCGAGCTTAAATTTCACCAAGTCTTCTCAAAGGTTCTATCTCAGAACTCTAAAGTTAATATTTCAAAACTCTCAAATGGCTCCATACACACTAAAACTATTTTAGAAATCTAAAGTTTAACTCTAGAACTCTAAACTTCAACACTAGCTTCTTCACATCTTCATGGTGCATTTTTAGAACTCTGAAGCTAGTGCTTCAGAACTCTAAAAGTAACTGCATGATTGAGACACTTTGTATTCCCACCTATTTTAAACCATTTTGAAAAGATCATAATATATTATATTTTTATACCTAAATTCAAATATTTTTATTTATATTAACGTTTGTGCAAATATTGCATTTAATAATGTTTGTTAATGTTACAAACATCAAAACTGTAAAATGGAGTTGAATATGACAAAAGCATAACTTTTGAAGAAATTTTTTGGACATATTGAGACTAATTTGGAAAAGGTATTCAACATAAAAGTTCTATCCATTGTTCTTATATTTCTAACTGTTGAAGAATTACATGATGCCAATTTTGTATGGGAATGTTATGGTCAAAACACTGCAACTATCTCCAGAAGTGCTGAAATAATAACTTTAAAATGTACATTAAAAGGAATCACTTTTGGTCAATTCTTTGAACATATGGAAGTTGATTTAGAGAAATTTTTCAACTTGAAAATTTTATTCCTTCAAATTATCTGTCCAATGAACCAAGAATCGCATAATTATGATTTTCAATGAGAAAGTTATGGTCAAAACATGAAAACTACTCAAGATCTTCAACTTCTAAAATAATAACTTCGAAAGTGCTGAAGTAAGCTTTAGATGGTATGAAGCTATCTTAGTGGGGTTAAATGCTTTAGATGTGCAGAAAAAACTTCATAAGTGTAGGAATTAACTTCATAAGGTCTAAAATCAGAAACTGAATTCGCAACTCGAGCTTCAAACCTCTTGAAGTGCATCTTTAGACGTGCTGAAGTTGCGCAATAGAAGAAAATTGCTAAAATTTACTGTTTGGAATTCAAAGCACGTTCATCACTTCTAAAGGCTTTTAGAGGTGTGTTCAAGATAAAATCCAGTCTTCATATTTTTATGAGATGCTCTTAAATCATGTGGTCAAGTTGGAATTGCAATTCAAAAGTCTGGTCTTAGATGGATAAATAATGTACAAAAACTAGTTGATGCTGCACATACTCTTTAGAAGTTGTGGATTGAAGATTATTTTAGACATTGCAAAATTTATGAATTATTGTAAAGGAGTCCACTAAAACCATAATTGAGGATTAATTAAGGACACATCCAGTAGACAAAGAGAGGGAAAAGAGTTCGAGAGCAGAGAAGATCATTGGTAAGAGTTGCTGGAAATTTTAATATTCTATTTCTTTCAATTTAGTTTATCTTTTGTATTTGGATTAAAGATTCAGATTGGAATCATAACAATATTTGTTAATCATTCAGTTGGTTTCAATTCAATTATGATATTCTAAATTCCTTTTATCTAGGGTAAGATGGATCCTAACAATGAATCTTATGTTGATGTTTGATTTTTTTTTTTAGATCATCTTCTTCCTTGTTATGTTTTCCTTTCTATGCTTTATGCATGTGTGTTTGGCACATCCTTCCTAACAATGAATCTTATGTGTGTTTGGCCTCCATATGCATGAACTGAGATTTCTAATTCATGCTTAAGAAAGATGAATTAGGAATAGACTTTTGAATGGAAGAACATGTGATGCAATGATGGCTAGAAATAGTCATTGTACATGTGCAATCCGTGTGATTTATGACCTTGTGAGCACATATATCATACATGGATGCCTAAGCAGTTGGTCCCATTCTAGAGGTAGCTCAAGAGGGGGGCTGAATTGTTCTTCTAAAAATTTTGGCCAAATTAAAGATCAAAGTGCAGAAAATAAATGAAATGGATCACGCAGCATAATTCAGCCTTTCTTGTTGCACTCAATTTCCACAAACAATCATGTAGAAATTCTATTATTAACCAAGCTTAGAAGTTCAATAGAAGAACCTCAAAAGTTTTGTACAAAATGCACACTGGTAACTAATAGGTAGTTGAAGCTTAGAAGTTCTGAATACTTATCTCAGAAGTTCTGAAGATGGATAGAAGAAGAAAATAACAACGATGCTTTAAATCTACTTTTTCAAATGGTTAAAAAGATACTCAAAATGCTCGCTATAGCTAAGATGCCTTCCATAGCTTAAAAAAAAGAAGATTCAAACATCTGGGAAAGATGACCTGAGAATAAGAGAGATAAGAAAGCATTTACTTAAGCATTTACAAAAGCTCTCGAATTTAACTCTAAGTGATCAACTCCATTACATTTCATTCCAACAAGCATTCAAAGCAAATCATTCAACAACATTTAGAGTCTAATCTTTATTGCTCATTACTGCTATATTCATTGTGTTTTTATCACTACACTTTGTGCACTCTGCCTATTAAGAGGCATTCATTTCTGTACATGTTTATTTATTATTTTCACATTTGTAAGCAAGGTTCTTGCATCTTATAGTGAAAGACAAGTAGGAAAATTTGCTAAAGTTTTTATAAGTTATTGATGAGCTTTGAAAACCATTATTATAAGAGTTGTTTGTGAGCTCTTGGAAAAACTAACAATATGAGTTTCTGGAGAGCTCAAAAAACCAATGTAAGAGTTCTTGGTTAGCTTAGGAAACCAAGTGTGTTTTCACAAGGTATAGTAGAACCCAAGGTTGGTCAACCTTGGAGAGTGGAGTAAGTACTAAGAGAGGGCCCGAACCATTATAGATTGTGTGTGCAACAATCTTACTTTCCTGCTTTCCATCGTTATATTATTTATACCATTTTGATTAGCACACACTCATAAAAAAGAGGAACTTGATTAAACTGAGGTTCCAAACCCAATTCACCCCCCCCCCTCCCCTCTTAGGGTCAGCCATCTAATGGGGATGAGACCAACGGTTTGGCCCAAACACAGCACCTACTCCACTCTTTGAGTCAACCTCTCTTGCTGCACTCGAGTTCCACTAAACAACTATTGGTTTTACAAGCTCATCAACAAACTTTACAAATGTTGGTTTCCAAGCTCACCAACAAACTTATACAAATAGAATTAGCAAGCCCATTGCTTGTTGTCCAAAATAGCAACAGAAAATTTTATAATCGAATGCCTCTTACTCAAGTAGATTTGTACAAAGTTAAGAGTTAAAGAATTAAATATATTACAATTAGTACAAGAATTTCATACTCTTAAGGATTTGTAGAAGAATAACCTTTGAATGTAGTTAGCATGGTGCTCTGTGGAATTGGATAAAAACTTTAAGACTTAAGTAAATGCTCTTTGAATGTTCTGTCTTTGAAATCTCTAACTTACTAGAATGTCCCTATTTATTCCTCTTATACTCACTTTCATCCCATTAAGGTTGGTGGCTAGCATTGAATGCAAGGAAACATTCAAAAATCCCACCATTTTGTCATTCCCCAGGCTTCACATTGCCTAGAATAAACACGATTGGAGAAGAGGAAGCACGCTTCATTGGAAACTCTTGCTACTATCCGAAATAACTTTGGACTATATGAAAGCTTCAGGCCAATGATTTAGACCAGCTTCATCTGAAACACTTTAGTTCATCTAAAGTAAATATTTCAAACTGATCGAAATGGCATGAAATACATAGCCGTGAAAATCTAAACTTCAGCTTCATCTTAAGTTGAGTTCGTAGTGTCCTAAATAAAATTTTGGCATGTATGAATCTTGCATTGGCAACGTCTAGTCTTTTTAGGACATAGAGACAATACTTCATACTTTAGAATTGTTTAATCTTGGCTTCGCATCCGAGCATAGCTTCACAATGTTCAAACTTTGGCTTTGCAATGTCTGAAGCTTTGCTTGCATTCGAGACTTAGGCATTAGATCTGTTTCCTTTTGCATCATGCTTCAATACACTTTAACCATGTCCAAAGCTAGTCTTTGAAGCTTGTTTGATGCTAGACATATTCTTCAACTATAATAAAGCCTTGAAAGCTTGGATCTTGCATCTGAAACATTTCAAGCATTGTTCTAGACATTGATATTATATCTACAATTGCTATTCTTCAGACACACTAAACTTCTTGAATTTTCTCCTAATGATCTCAGACATGTCCCATTCGTCTAAAATTTTCTTTTGAGTTTAGGGTCGTTAGACCTTGGAGCATTTACATTTTCTTCATATATTCAGTGGATCTTGTCTTTGAGATGATCTTGATTATGTTGTTCACTTTACTGATGTTATTTCCTTGATATATTTTATATATGTATTACTGCACACTTTGAAAATAATAATCAGTAACCTAACCATTCACTCACATGATTTTACTCATCATCAAAACTAAGTTGGTTAAATACATTTATCATCAAAATAAAGCTAAGCAAAGGATGTTTGGATCAGTAATCTCCCTCTTTTTATTATGACAAAACATTTGAGTAAATCACCTTTCAAAAATGAAATCGCATAAAGTACATGAGAACTAGAACAAAAATATTCTAATAAAAAAAAGATATGCATATCTCCCTAGACTAAGTGCATCCTCCCCTTGAATGAATGCATTGTATTCTAATACATACAAATTCATATTTTACTAATCATACAATTTCTTCCCCTTTTTGTCATAGTAAAAAAGGAACAAAGGAAGGAAAGTATGAAAGATACAAAATACACAATAAAAATATGGAGAACATATAAGTAAAACATAAAGACATTTCATTACATTGAATTATATTTCAAAGCAAATAGAGTTACATTATAAGGGTTTAAAGAAAGTGTAGGTAGTGATAGGAAGGACTGGCTACTACTAGAAGAGGATTGGGGTGGAGCCTGATTATGATCTTTTGAAGAAGTCATGGGTGGAGTTAGGCATCCATTACTTTTGGGAAGGTCACATTGGAGGAGCCAAAGTTTTGGATGGGGAATGGGAAGTTGAGGGGGAAAAGGAGGGTGTCACTATTGTTGTACTCTCTTCTTTCTTCTCTGCATTAGCCTCCAGTGATGGTTGAGTTGAACTTAAGGCCATTTGACTCAAGTAAAGATGAATCTTATTGTTGACTCTCATGCAAGTATACATGATCACAAGTAATATAGATAAGGTGAGTTGAGTATCGTTCCCATAAGGAATTAGGTTGTTACATAATAAGTACAAACCTGTATCAAATCAGTATTATTTGATTTAGTAAATTGCAGCAAATGCTATAAAAAATAAATCTAATAGAACAATGGAGTTGACGGATGCATAGAAATTCCTTGTCAAGTTCTTCCTTCCTGCAAAATCTACCCAGATGCATAATGATATTACAAATTCTATGCAGATGGATAAAGAATCATTATATGAAGTATGGGAAAGATTCAATGAGCTACTAAGGAGATGCCTACATCATGGACTACCCATATGGATGTAGGTACAAACTTTTTACAAGGGATCTACTGCAAATGTTTGTTCTATGATTGATGCAACTATAGGGGGAACAATAAGTAACAAAACACTAAAAGAAGCTTACAAACTATTAGAGGAAATGGCATCTAATAGTTATCAATGGTTGACTTAGAGGTTACCAATGAGAAGATAGATTGGATTGCATGAAGTGGATGCTCTCATTGCACTCATTGCACAATTTGAAGTGCTGAATCAAAAGATAGACAACATGAATACTTCAGCCATGAAAATTCAAAAAGTGACATGTGAATTCTATGCTAGAGGACATGCTAGCATGGAACGTCAGGTAGGTTAAACTTTTGCACAACCTAATAAAAATGCTAACTTTGTTGGGAATTTTAAAAGGCAACAAAAACCCTTATAGCAACATTTACAATCCAGGGTGGTGCAATCATCCCAACTTCTCATGGAATAATCAAAATGTGATGAAAGCACCACCAGGTTTCAAGCAACCAGAAGAGAAAAAATCCCATCTAGAAGAGATAGTCACCAAACTTGCTAGCAACACTCAAGACTTCATGAATCACGCAGACATGAGGTTGCAAAATCAAGAGGCATCACTCAGAAACCAAGTGGCATCAATCAAAAATTTGGAAATACAAGTTGGACAATTGGCAGATCTATTGTTAGGAAGACAACAAGGTTTTTTACATAGCAACATAGAGAATAATCCAATTAAAAAGATAAAAGTTGTAACCCTAAGAAGTGGCAAGCAAGTGGGAGAAGAAGATGTAAACAACCAACTCCCAAAGAAAGACAAGAGGAAGTGATTAAGCAACCACAAGAGATAGCTAAGAGCAAACATTTTCCAGACAATCCCAAGCCATATGTGTCTGTAATTTCATTTCTTCAAAGACTTTAGCAGAACAAAATGAATAAGAAATTTTTCAAATTCCTTAATGTATTTAAAAATTTGCACATTAACATTCCTTTTGCAAATGCCTTAGCTAAGATGCCTAGCTATACAAAATTCTTGAAAGAGATCTTGGCAAATAACAAGAAGCTTGAGGATTATGAAACTTTTAAATTAAATGAAGAATGTTTAGCCATCTTGTAGAACAAACTACCACCAAAATTGAAAGATCCAAGCAGTTTCATGATTCCTTGCACTATTTGATGATTCTTAAATTGAAAAGACATTATGTGATTTAGGTGCAAGTATTAATTTAATGCCTTTTTTTTTTAGGAAATTAGGATTGGGAGAGGTCAAGGCAACCACAATATCACTTCAACTAGTTGATCGCACAATTAGACATCCAAGAGGTATGTGGAAGATGTTCTGGTAAAAGGTGACAAGTTTATCTTTCCTATAGATTTCATAGTTCTTGACATGGAGGAGGACCAAGAGATTCTACTCATCTTAGGGTGGTCATTTCTAGCTACTATATGGACATTAATTAATGTACAAAAGGGTAAGCTCATGATGCATGTCTAAGACAAGGAAGTTAAATTTAATATTTTTAAAGCTATGAAACTGCCTAATATTTCTGATAACTATTTCAGGGTTGATGTAGTAGAATAACTTGTGGAAGATCATGCAATAATTGATCAACCCACTAACACACTTGAAACAAGAGATAAGTTTCATAGACAAGCCACCAGATTTGAAGAATTGAATCACCCTATGATTGGAAACCCCACACCCTCATGCAATGAACCACTCACCCTCAAGTTAAAGTCTCTACTATCGCATCTCAAATATGCATTCTTGGGAGAGTCTTCAACCTTCCAATGATCATCTCATCCATGCTTGATCAAGTTCAAGTGGACAAGCTAGTGCAAATGTTATGAGAGTGGAAATGTGCCTTTAGTTGGACACTGTCTAATATCAAGGAGTTCAACCCAATTTTTTGTATGCATCACAATAGAATCAAATGCGACAAAGCGGGAGAGAAATTTAAATTGAATGGATAGAACAGACAAAGTCAAGCCAAAGACTATAAATCAGAACTACTTCTTCTCCCTTCTCTTTTAGGATTTTTAGTTTAGTTTAGTTTCGCTTTATTTTTCTTTTTACTTAAGTTCATTTTTACTTTCTTAATTTTAGATAATATTTCCTTGCAACCATCAACAGTTAGATCAACTGCTATCTACCATCCAAGGATAATACACAAATGAAGAGTTTCAAAGGAAGCCTTCCAAGCTGCAAATGTCACATGATACACTTCAGAGGTGATAGTTCAGTTTGTGTGAAGCTGTAGCCAGACAGTTCATATCTACTTATTCTGAATACTGAGAGCACAACATCACTCCATTCAGGGAATCCCTTAATCTTAATTGTCTTTCATTGTTTCACATTGAAGACAATATTCAATTTAACTTTGGGGGTATATTTAGGAATTTACATTTAGATTTTCAAACAATTTTGGGCAATTTTTTGAATTTTTTGAATTTAGGTATAATTATTTTCAATGAGTTTCACTTTATGACTTAGTTAAAGAAAATCCAAGAGAAATTGTACTAAAAGCTGAAATTGAATAAGTTTGATAGATAAATTTTCTCTTGATAATCAATAACATATGTTTAGTTTTTTATTGTCATTGTAGAAGGAAAGATAGATACTACCTTGTGATTTAATGATTCTTATAATAAGTTCTTTTTCATGAATAATAAAATTTTCATTGAACACCTTATGTTATGATCATGCAAAGTGTTTGTGAATCAGTTGACAATATTGTGAATTTAGTGGTATATTTTGGTTGACATAAGCATGCTAGAACTTGTTTGATTATCCCTCAAAGAGAAATTTTAGATAACATATTTACTTGGAAATGATTTAAGCATTCTTTGATTAGTTTGAGCCTTTCAAGCTAAGCTAGCTAGTGTCTCCATTGAGCCTTACTGAAAGAATGTCATAAGCAAAGTATGTAAAGACCACCATTCAACTTTCTTTATTTAGCCTCATCATCCAGACCTTTTTAGCCTAAAAAACCAAGCTTGACCTATTGAGAGTCATATGTTGGATACATGGCTGCAGAGAGGTATAAGAGAGCAAAAGAAGTCAAGTTTGGAGGTATTAAAAAAAGGGAGGATGTCAAAAGAGGAAGAAAAGGGATAAAAGGAAAGGAATCAATAAGTATTCATCTTTCAATTGGGTAGATCACATCCCAATGAACTCAAAAGAAAATAAGTGTGAGAGTCTTGTAGTAATACAACTCATAAAATAGAGAAAACCCCCAAATAAAAAGTCAAAAGAGTGAACATTCATGTGCAATTCAATTATAATATCTTACTTTGTGAATCCTTACTTTTTTCCTTTGTTAGTAAAACCTAAGGCCCCATTACAAGCTTAATAAAGACTTATTGATCCAAGTGAATAGGGCTATCTACATTAGTGAAGAGGGACTATGAAAAGCAAGCTTATGGAGTGTTTTGTGAAGATTATTCAAATCACTGGTCTGTATATTATTGAATGAAAAGCATGCATGCAACATGAAAGTAATAAAGTGCACACATACAATTTTCACTTCATGAAGGGATTGATGAGGTATGAGTTTCATGAGATTACTTGGTAAGTCTCTTGAATGATTTCTAAGTTATGTGTAAATGTATAATTTTTTCAACATGTTACGGATTGTTTGAAAGAGATTTTCCTAACTAATTCATACGTTCAGATTGTTATTTTACTCAAGGATGATCAAAAGCTAAGTTTAGAGGTATTTGGTAAGATCATAATAAACCATTTCGTATACTTTCGAGAAACATCTTTCACTCTCCCAAAAACCCTTCCAAAATCCTTGCTCTCCCAAAACCCAAAACCTAGAACTAAGAGAGAAACTAGCAAGTCAATGGGTTCCACATCAATCAAATCTAGAAGAGGAAGAAAAAGAAGGAAAAGCACTGAAAAAGAAACCTCAAGCAAAAGAGGAAATTTTGAAGATTATGCAATAAAGGTAATCTTCGATAATAAAGATTCAACCTACAATAGATTTGTGAATTATTTTGAGAATAAGAGAGTGGTAAAAGGAAGAATCTTCAATTTTGATGTCTTTGGAGAAAATGGATTAGATTTAGAGGTGTCAAAATGGATCAAACATCATGAATTGGAAGAATTTTTTGGCTATCAAGAAAAGTGTTATAAAAAATAGTGCGAGTCTTAGTGAGTAACTATAACTCAAGCACACAGAAGTCCTGGATAGGAAAAGTAGAGATAGATTTGTCTCTTAATAACATTAGGGAGACTTTCAAGATGCCTGAGATTAGCAGGTAAGAAATTGAATGGCCCAGGACTTGAGCAGAATTATTCTCTAAACTAGTAGAAGTAGTTATAGGAGAAAAGGAGAACTACCTGCATTTTGAATTTGAGGTTGGCCCATGTATTAATGTTCAATAATATAAACCCAAAGATAGGAGGGTCAGATCAAATCTCTGAAAAGGATGCAAAGATCTTGTGGGCACTAAAGAATTAGAAGAGAGTGGACCTAGCACAGACAATATCTTACCATCTCTACATGGTCAAAACTAATTCTAGGTTCCCTCTACCATATGGCATGGTGTTCACCAAATTTTTGAAAGATGTTGGAGTAGAGCTCTCAAGTTAAGATGGAGAGGCCTCTAATCCCACAAATTGAATCAACCAAACAACAATCAAGAGAATGGGTTTCAAACAAACAATAGATTGATGGATATTAGAGAAACCTAGGAAAGCTAAGCAATTTAAAAGAATACGAACAACAAAAGAAGAAGAAGCAAAAGAAGAAGAGACAAGAAGAAAAGAATCTGCAAGAGAAGAAGAGATTCCAAGAGAAGAAAGCACAACAACCATTCCATCATCAACTAGGCCTACCCAAACTCATCCCCAGTCCAACCACCTCCTCAAACAGCCTTCCCAAATTTGCATCATTTCGAAACCATCCTAGAAAAAAAAACTCATTTCCCACCTACAGCCCATCCATATTAGGATATAGAGCCAAGAGACTAGTGTTTCAATTCTCACTAAT
Source organism: Pouteria campechiana (assembly GCA_036873735.1). Taxonomy (NCBI): domain Eukaryota; kingdom Viridiplantae; phylum Streptophyta; class Magnoliopsida; order Ericales; family Sapotaceae; genus Pouteria; species Pouteria campechiana. The sequence continues at coordinate 9,044 of JAYJMB010087477.1, read as the reverse complement.
AAATTAAACAAAATTGAGAAATCAATGCATCACAAATTGGATGCATTAATTTCTTTTTTTGAGTCTACTAGGACCCAAGCACAACCTGCCCACTCCACTCACTCCTCAACCCAATCTTATCCTTAATTTCAACACAACAAAACACCATCTTCTCTTAGATCAGTTCATTCCTCATCCATTCACTCCACTCCTAATATCCACACCAACATTCCTTCACCTTCCCCATCTAGGAAATTCTCCCAACCCACTACTAAAATTCTCTAATCAAAAGGCCAACCTTCTGAATTTACACCTCCACCACCCCCACTAGTTCAGCCTCAAAATCCATGTCTTGCTATCATCCCATGTACTTATAAACACCCTAGATTACTTCATCTCATCAAACATAATGTGCCAACTGATCCATCTCAATGTTTGGACTACTCAAACTATTTGGGATTCACATGATATCCCAACTAGGTTTGTTAAAACTCCACTACCCACTACTCCAACAACTCCTACTCCTCCAACTCCTCCAGAAGAAACCATTCCCTCTACTTATAGTCAAGATTTCATTGCTAGTTTCTACAACCCCATTAGAATGACCTATGATGAATGTCTAGCTAGACTACTATCTCCACTTTGTATCAATCATAGGACATTCTTCCATCCCCCTTGAACTGCCTTTCCCACAACTTATTGACCTTAAATATCAAGAAAGGCTTGTTCTCTTCCTTAATCCTCCACATACACCCAGGAACTATGATCCTTAGCCCCATTCCCAATCTTGACACCTATCTCACTCAATATTCTCAATCCATTCCACAACTTCCTCAATAGACCACTCAACTTCAAAGCACCCTCCCTTCACCATCAGGACCTCATAAATTCATTTACATCATTGAACAACAAAATACATATTTCAAACAAGCCAACAATCAAGCTCAAGATAGAAATATCCCACTTTGATTTCTTGGACTTCTTGATACATAACATTCTCATAGGATCTAGATTAGGACTGATACTCCTAAACCTCAACTTGCCCATCAACAACCAATAAAAGCAATCAAGCCAAAGTCTTGACCCAAGCCAGCTCATAAACCCAAAACTCCTTTCACATGAAAGCCAGCCACTAGAGCTAGAGCCCCACGTAAATCAAAATCTAAACCTCCTTCTAGACCACCCACTATAGGTCTTCCTTCTAGTTTAGAACCCATTGTCATGACCTATGCGGAATATCATTACAAAAGTAATGCAATTACCATGCTCACTTGGAATCTATGCCAATTCCTTTTCCACAACTATTGGATCCAAACTATAGGGCTAGAATTCAAATCCCCCCTATCACTATGTCTAGCCCTTTCATAGAAGCATAACCCCCTATTACCATCCTTGCTCCATCCTCTCAATTACCAAGTCCACCTCCATAGCCTTTTCATAAAGTAGTTGTTTCTAAGAGACATAGGTCCCAAAAAACCAGACCTAGAACTCCTTCATTGTCTCCATACCTACTTCTCAACCCTTAGATCAGCCTACCCAACCAATAGATAGCCCAACCAATTTTCCTCTCACTTACTCCAAAAGGCCCAAATCAAAAAAGACCTAAGTTGTTGTAATTTATTTTCTTTGTCTTGTATATATCTTTCTCTTTGTACTTTGACAACTTCCTTGTATTGAATAGTTCTACGTAATATTTTTGTTCTCAATGGAATGCAGTTTATCTTTCCTTCATGAGTGTTCATTCATTGTCTACATATCTCACTTATCTCTTACCATTATGCTTTTTGATTATGGCAAAAAGGGGAGAAGTGAGTGAAGTAAGAACAAATAGAATCATCTAGATAGGTAAAATGATAAGGAAAGCAACCCTAAAATCTATCTAGCAACAGTGCATTCATTTAGAGAGAGAGAGCCGTTAGATTTAGTAGATATTTTCTTCTTAGTTTCCTTTCTGTTTCTAAAGAGTATCACTCAAATAATCTATCATCATCAAAAAGAGAGAGAATGTTAAGACTAATCCCTTAACTAGCTTGATTTTGATGATGAATATTTATAATAACTAAGTTTTGATAATGATTAAACACGTGAGTGAAAAGTTATAGTATTAACAAGTTATTTTCCTAAGTGTTGCAAAAACAAATTAATAAAACCAATAACTTACACGAAGTAACTTCAAAATGATGTATGATGTATAACAACTTATATCAAGTCTGCTCATCCCTTGAAAATGGGCATGATCTGCCAAATAAGCCAAATGTTTAACAAAAAATTTTGCCACATGAGGATGATCCAACAAAGAGGTGATGGTGGCACCACTTCCCAGTAGAGCAACCTTTGGAGAAACATGTCAAAAAGAGTTTGGCATTAAAGTGGAGCTTTGCTAGTAACCTGAGCTAGAGGAGATATTAGCTCCTTTTGTGGAAGCATTAGGATTGATCCATTGACAACTTTCAAGAGGAGTGAAACTAGAGGGAGCAAGTGCAGCAAAACACTTCATAAAATGCAACACATCTTAAAAGCCAAGCAAGGCACCTAGGCAATAAAAGAAAATGAACACGAATGAATAGACACATGGAGCTATCCACAATTGTCCATAACAAACTAAAAAGACCTTACTAGTAAAAATCCCCAAAGGTTGAGAGGAGCTTCTACTGGCGTCTACACTGCTTGCATCCACTATCGATGCCGCCCTTTAATTCACTTCCTGATCTGTCCTTAGATGGTTCGCATTCGAAACATTGTTCCATGATTCGCTAATCAAAACCACTCTAGAGCTCTCTGTAATTGCTTTTGCTCCAACTCTAATGGGCTCCATTACTAGAGCAACAATAGCTATGGCTAGAGTGTTGGACAAACTTGTAGAAGGTCAGGGAACAGATCCAACTAAACCTATAGTCAAGAAGGAAGAAAGTGAGGCTAGCATACTGTAGCAGGGCTAGAATAGTGTTATGGATTTTCCAATCGCAGGTGCACATATCATCAACAAGTAATAAAGTAAGAATAAGAGATCATCTTTATGAGGACCTACTCTAACCCTAATTTTTTTTTGAAGAATAAAAATATGGTAAAAGGCATGGATGAGAACAAATCTAAACTAATGGATTTTGGTAATGATGTAGAATTTAAACAGGTAAAAGAAACCAATGGTTGAGACATCTAAGGGTTCTTGAGTTCACCGAATTAACCCTATTTAATTTCATCTATTTTAATCAATTAATATTTATTCCTATGTTAATAACAAATTTCTCTTATTTAATTGCTATTCTTTCTTAAGTCATAGCAATATATCATAGTTATTAAATCTCCAACATCTTTATGAAAATTCTAAACTAACCAAGATGTATTAAGATCAAGAAATTTATGGTGTTATATAAGCCTCATGGATATCTCTATCATAATGACAATCTCATGGTGATCAATCTTAATCTATTCAACTATCACTTCTCAGCCTCAAATTGAATCACAAATCATGTTGAAAGGGACGGTATTCTTTCACAAACATTAAAATCGGATCGAACACTTAAGATAGATAATGAATAAAGAGAGAATTGAATTAAACATAATTAAACTAAATAATCATAATCTGGCTACATCGTTCCCTTAGAATAAAATGTTTAGTACATAATGCAATCAAAAAAAATCATACACATTGTCTTAAACATGATCAAGAAAAGAAAACAACTACAAAAGAACAAGAAAAGATCAAAGAAAATCCCAATCCGAATTCGGGTAGCTGCTACCTCTTCTTCCCTATCCAGTTTCCTCTCCTTGCCAAAAGTCCCCTATTGACATGTTCATCATCATATTTATATCACCCTCATTAGGATTAAGCCTTCTTGCATAAAGTAAACTATTGTTGTGCAAAAATCTATCGCACATAAATGGGCATTGTGGCGCCCAATTTCTACCCAAGACTTCTGATTGCAATTTTTCTCTAGGCGTTGGGGCGCCCACTTCTATTAAAGTTCTATTTTGCATGATCATGGAGTGGGCGACACAGTGCCCAAATGCTACCTGCTGGATGCATTTTTTCTCTTCAATGCAACAATCATCTACTATACACTTTGTGTCTTCTTCATTCAACCACTGAATCTCTCAAGTAAACTTCGTTGCAAATTCCTCTTTTCCTCATTGATTCTCCCATGTTTTCTTCAACTTTCTTAGACTCATATGCCTACAAACAAACACAAACAAAAACACTATAAATCAACTAGAAACAACTTAAGAACCAACTAAAACTCAACTCAAAAGATATGATAAAAGTGAATAAAATTCATTTATCAAATACCCACAAACTTATCTTTTTGCTAGTCCTTGAGGAAAAAAAAACAAAACTTATCACTCATCACAACACATTCTTTTATGGAAAACAAAAACCAAAACACTGCTTAGGTTCAATTTTCAGAGATCTAAAAATGAATTCATAAGCATATAACTTGAGAAAAATTCCTAAATGCAATGCATATCTAGAATTTTGACTTGAACATTGTTGTAATTTACTCTTGATTCCTTATGTGTGTGCAATAGATATAACCAATATCATTGATTCACCTATGACCTAGATAGATTCCAAAAACTATAAGAACCTATTTTATTACACCATAAGCTTATGTTTTTCATCATTTTCTGCTAATTGTAACAACTCATCACCAAGAATCAATAGGTCTTATTAGGCTTGTAGCAAATCCTTAGGTTTAACTAACAAGAAAAGGATAAAGGATTCACAAAAGAAGAGACATAAAGATGCAAATTTTTATCACAATTGACTACACTCTTTATTTATATGTATATATGTGAGATGTATTAATACCACACCCCCAAACTTATTTTCTTTTGAATTTGTGGGATGTGAAGCCCCCAAATGGCAGATGAATCCTTATTTATTTCTTTCCTTTTGTCCCTTTTTTCTTTATTTTGGAATTTTTCATTTTAACACCCGCAAACTTATTTTCTTTTGCTCTCTCATGCTTCCCTAACAACTATGTGTATCAAATATGTCTCTTAATGGGTCAAACATGATTTTTCAAGCTCAAAGATTTTGGATGACAAAGGTTAAGAAGGAAAATTCGAATGGTGTTCTTTTATATGCTTTGCATATGCCATTCTTTTTATTCAATCTCAATGGGGACACTAGTGACAATGAATGTACTAGGTTAGCTTGAAAGGCTCAAACTGATCAAAGAATGCTGAAATCATTTTCTCAGTGATTTGTTATTAAAGTTTTGCTTTGAATTATAATTAAAACAAGTCCTAGAGTCTCGAATAAACCATGTCCACACACCTACCTAAACCATATCTCAGTACACAAGTAATCAAACAACATGACTATGTGTTCAAGTGAATAAGGAATCTTAAGTATAGATAAACAAGTGTTCAAGTCAATCACATAGATGAAGCATGCATCTTTCATTTTCCAAAAGTTATATCTAATGCACCACATTCTTATCATTGGTCTCAATCAAATGAACCTTAATAATGTAATTATATATATAATTTAAAGCAAAAAAAAATCACAAAACAAACTACTAGAAATCAGAACACAACAGCTACTAGAAATGACACAAAACAACACAATCCCTCAAACTAAAAATTACATTGCCCTCAATGTAAAGGGAAATTTTGCATACAAGAACTTCCCTGAATGAACTTAATCATCTTCATCAGCATCTTCATCATCATCATCTACATCCGTAGGTGGATATGCTAGTGATTAAGGGGGGAAATACTGGTGGTTGAGGAAATTGGGTTTGACTCTTAGCTTGGTTGGAAAACATTGAGACCAGAGCAGTTTGAAATTGCACCATATAATTGAACTGCTGCTCCTATCTAGCATAGAACTAATCAAGCCACCTATCAATTGAGCTAGTCATTAGTCAAACATCAGATATTTGATGATGCAAGTTAGAGATTTCTGACTCAAAATCAGTAGAAGGGGACTTCACTATGACAAGCTTGGCTATGAAGTTCTGGGGACTGGTAAACTTGGCATCATAGATGTATCTTCTTCCTCATCACTTGAGTTCACTTTCCTACCAAGTCTTCTAATCATATCAGGAGTGATTGGTGGTCTAGGGTGTTGAATTTCTTTTGTAGGACTAGTCTCCATTCCTATTTGTAAATATAAATCATAAATGAGTGATGGATGACCAAATCCTTCTGAATGTGTTAACCCTTGTGCCATATTCAGGGTGGATGCTTCAATAACTCTTCCCACATCAATGGATAGGCCATTCTGAATTGCATAGTTTAACACATCCCTCTCCCTTGTGACCTTTGAGATATGATTTATAGGAAGCAACTATGCAAAAATGAAGTAATGCTAGACTTTTCCCCCTATTTTCAATCCCTTGGCAGGAAATTTAATATGACATTTTGAGATCTTTTCCAATGAGTCCCTAGTTTGGCTAGAAAATTGATGATCTCCTCACAGTCTAGACCTTGGTTCTTTAATATGGTGTATTCATCTTCAAGCAAATTAGGAAGTAAAAACCTCTGATTAATTGTCCATCTATCAAAAGGAACCCATTTGTCTGACACTAACACCCTCATCCGTTGGTGCTCTCTTGCATTGGCATAGAATTCTCTAATAACAAGAACCAATGCTACACTCGATTGCTTAGCAAACTCTCCCCAATTTCTTTCCTTAATCATAGTGTTGACACCTCTAATTGGGTTTTCAAAACCCTTTTCTTGAATGCATCTTTTCCTAAAAATTGAATTTCTAAACCGATCGTCTACTTCTTCACTCACAAAAGTGGACTGCACTACAATATTTTTGGAATAACTGGCACACTATTTCTTTAGTATCATCTGACAAACACTTAGTGCACAACAATTTTCTAGCTCAACACAACAACTTTCCTTCAGAATGGAGAGCAACTTTACTCACATTGAGAATTCCTCTCCACTCACAATCTACACCAATTCCCCTTTTCACAATTAATAATAGCAAGTTCTCAATAAAAATGGTCTCCAACACTTGATGCAAAGAACCTAAACTTCATAAAGGAATTTCCACAAACACTTGGCATGCACAACCTCTACTTCACCTATTGACAAATTTCTTGCTTTCCAATTCTTACCATCAACAACCAATTGTACAAAAAAAATACCACCCAAAGATGAAGAGCACTTACTCGATACCTCTTGCATGTACAAAATCTCAATGTGATCTTGACACACTCCTTTCCCCAATTTTCTCGATCCAATTCAAATGCAATGAAAGTTGTGATTTGTAGAGACGAATATGGTGGATAATGTTGAGAATATGTGGGATTCTGTTCTTTGGAAATGGAGAGTGAGGTGTGGTAGAATTTGTGAGAAAGGGTTAGCTTTAGGTGTGCATTGAGAGAGAAGGTTGGCTCAAGGTATTCAAATGACCATTTACATAAGGCAAGAGGGGTGGGGAGTTTTTTATTTGAAAATGAATTAACGATGCCCACTCACTATTTGCGTGGGTGTGTTATGGCCTTGTAGAATGGGATCCAGCAACTAGGCACTACAATGCCTAGTTGCTGGATCCCGATGCACTCTTTGTGGACTCAATCGGGCACTATAGCACCCAGATGCTAAAACATTATGTTGCATCAAGCATATTCTAATACATTGGACTTTTGATGAAAATGCTCAACTTTCAAAATAAAGATTAATTCATCTTATTATGGGAAGAACTAACTAACTAATGCATAATTAAAGCTTGAAATTGATTAATTAGAATTAATGCACAGAAGTTTAAATCTACTAAAAATGCTATTAACAACTAAACTAACCTAAATTAAATAAAGAAAGTTCAAAAACTTGGGTTATCTCCCAAGAAGCACTTAAGTTATCATCATCAGCCAAACTCTTCCTCCATCAAGGTCAATTGAGCTTGACAATTGTCTTGAGGTGATGAACAGTACCATCATAATATGGCTTCAAGCACCATTAATTGACTTTAAACGTCCTTTTTTCTTCATGATGAAGCTCCTCTATGCCATATGAGAGCACTTTTGTTACTATGAATGAACCTGACCACTTTGATCTGAGTTTTTCAAGAAACAATCAAAGCCTAGAATTGTATAGCAAAACATTTTAACCTAGGGAAAACTCTTTTTGCTGAATGTACTTATCATGCCATGCTTTGGTCCTCTCCTTGTAAATTTTAGCATTCTTATATGCTTCATTGCAGAACTCATCCATCTCATTGAGTTGCAACAAACATTTCTCACTAGCTTCCTACATACTCATGTTTAATTGCTTTATGGCCCAGTAAGCTCGATGATCTAATTCCACGAAAAGATGACATGCCTTCCCGTAAACCAACCTATAGGCAACATTCCTATAGGTGTCTTAAAAGCAGTCCGATATGCCCACAAAGCATCATCTAACTTCTTTGCCCAGTCCTTTCAAGAATTTTGCACAATTTTCTCCAGAATACACTTCACTTCTCTATTAAAGATTTCTACCTGTCCATTTGTTTGAGGCTGATAGGCGAGTGTTGTTTTGTGCTTGACTCCATATTTTGATAAAAGAGCTTCAAATTGTTTGTTACAAAAGTGTATTCCTTCATCACTGACAATAGCTTTCTGAGTTCCAAACCTTGTGAAGATGTTTTTTCTAAGAAAATTCAGCACCACCTTCCAATGTGAGTAGCAACTGCCTTGTAATGCCCCACCCTTCTAGGGTCGTTACTCCATTTTACACCATAAATCCACATGATCATACCATGATTTTCTCACCTCCAGGGTGGGTTGCTTTGATATATTTTTTTTGTTGACCTAATTTCTATAGAAAATTGGATAGAGTCTCCCTTAAAAATAATGTTGTCCACCTAGGTACAACCATTAATCACATATTATGATACATTTTTCCATTATAATTCAAAAAAGTAAAAATTATACACTCCAATATTTCTCTAGTCATCCACACAACATCCTTATAACTCCACAAGCTCCCCTAGAACCGCGGTTGCGTCATGATAATAATGAATCCACCGCACCACCATATAATTTTCATTCCAAATACACCATACACCTCACACTGCAATATTACATTGATATGATTATAAATTACAATTATACATT
>JAYJMB010087466.1:0-13946 GCA_036873735.1 Pouteria campechiana | reverse complement strand
AGAGCAGGAAGGAAAGGGTGGGGAAGGGACAGTGGAAGCGTGCGAAAGTGAGTTGGAATAAGAGAGGACTGGGGGAGCAAGGGAATTTGGTGGCAGCTTGAGACATATGATAACGCCAAAGTGAGGAAAAGAAGACTGGAAGCTGCGGTTGGATTTCGGTGAGCTTTCGAGAATCCGGATGCAGGCAGGGCCAGCGAGAGCTGTGGGCGCTTTTCCATTGGAAATTATGTTGGGAAATGTTTCAGGCATCCGCGGCCACGGTTTGCTGGGACCCCCCTCAGCATATTTATCAAAACCACTCCCTCCATCCCGAAAAGCTGCTGACTCTATGGCATCCAAATAGTTCATCTTAAGCAAATGCAATAGCGTAACCATTTGGACAAGCTTTAATCGTGCGATTTGGACCGATGCTAGAGCAGGACATTGCATCGACGGCGAATCCGAAGCCTGAACAAGTCATACGATGAACGCCTGAACGGAGACAAACATCAAACAATTTGATCGAGAAATACTTTATATCTAACTATTCACTTTTTCTTATTTTCAACTGTCAAGTCAAATCATTGCATCAAATTATAAATATTCTATTTAATCACAAGGAATATAATTTTGAAAAAAAAAATATTTGCTTATGCTTATTGGAAGGAATATAAACATCAGCATTACAATGTTCACCCGGGGCTACATGCTGGTGCAATGCCATTTCACATGCATGGTAATGCTGGTAAATCTAGTATTTACCTAGGACGTGAATTATACACTTTGGGTTTCATTCCCTTGCTAGCTAGTTTTTGGGGTCGATTCTCTCCTGTTTCTCGTAGGGTTATATCACTTTAGGTGTGATTTGCCTGGTAAAGGCAATCCTTACCGCACCATTTGGCTCTCTAAAATCGCCCTTACAACATACCCGCCCCAAATTGCTCCGGCTGCCAGAGCATGCCTGCTCAAGATTTTCTCCTTCTGGACAGCCATATCTTCCAATTCAGAGTGAACTAAACCTAGATGGTGCAAACGAATTCTACTGGATATTTTGTTTGACCTGTTTGAGAAAATATTCTGAAAACCAATCCCTTCATTGAGTAACCTCAATATAATGAAGGACAACTCATTGTCTTTCAGGGGCCTGCAGAGTGCAGATGTGAGATTTACATTGTTTTTTGCTTTTACAGGCTGTATGTGAAAGATGCTAAAGCAAGTCGCATTGGCAATTGAATTGAATATCAATGCCTCACTAGTTACCATGGTGGTTGATACTTCTACCACAGCAGTTGATACTCCTACCAGGGTGCATGAGTGTTCCAAGGTTTGAGTGTGAACCGAAGCCTCTAACAATGGAATATTGGGTCACTGGTTACCATGTTGGTTGATACTTATACCACAACGGTTGATACTCCAGGTGCATGAGTGTGAGACTTCCAAGGTTTGAGGGTGAGCCAAGGCCTCTAAAAATTTACGAAGCAAAGAGGATGTAAAAATGCCTTGCTGTCTTTTTCATCAATGTGACCGTAAATCTTTATTGACTCCTCATGAGATTAGAAAGCATAATCTTCCCATAGTTGCCCTAGTCTAATCATCCAACCGGACGCACTCAGATTTATTGCAATCAAAAGAGGGGAAAGGAAATGAGGAAACAAATGAGATAATACATGGGTTACATGGGCTTTCTCTACAAAGTAACCACAAAAAATTTTCTATCATTCACCTGACAAAACCTACATTATATCTTTCCGGGTATTACAGAAGCATTTAGATTTACATGGTATTTTGCCTTCGCATTCTGTAAATGAAGGATGCTAAGACTAGAGGCTTTTGTAATTGAATACCCAATGCCTCATGTTCCTTTTCATTAATGTGACCAAAGGTCATTTCGACTCTCCATGAGATCAGAGAGTGTAATCTTCTCGTCGTTGCCCACGTCTAATCGATCAAACTGGTTGCATATCTGCACTATGTCCTTCTCTGTTATCTTCCCCATCTCTTTAAGCTTGTATATCACGTACTCAGATTTACTGCAATCGAAACAGGAGAAAGGGAATGAGAAAACAAGAGATAATAAATGGGCCTTCTCTATGAAGAAGCCATAAAAGATTGTCCAAAATTAGCATCATATGAAATAATAGCTAAAAAAATACAAATAGTTTAATAATCCGACGAAAACTACATGGAATGAGAAAAAGGTCATTCATTGTAATGGAACTCATTATCAACATTAAGCATTATCCAATTTATTGGGTTTGGCTAAACAATCTCATTCAGCCAATCCACTTTATTTGTAAGGGTTTTCGTAGTTTTTTCTCACTTTGCTTCTTTTCTTTCATTATTTTGTTGCTGTTGTTTCTTGTTTCCCTTGAGTTGATCATTAGGATCTTAGGAAGAGAAGGAAGAAAAATAAGATTTTTCAGATAAGATGTCAAAATGCCATTCTAGGCTTGCTCATAAGAATTTTTATCAAGAAAATTTTTTCTTACTGGTAATTACCTTTTCTTGAACCTGTTTTATGGACGTGTAAAAATTGAGTTATAATCATTGTAGTTAATTATAATTACATATTAGATATCATACTGTTTGGTTGCTGAGACTGGTTTCACTCTTGACCAGAAAGATCTATGGTCTTCAATACACAACTATGGTGATTTCACTCCTGACAAGAAAGATCTACTGTATCTAATGCACAACAATGGGTAAATAAGGCGCCCTTGTTTTTAGGTGCCTAAACAGGCCCTTCATTGAGTTATGCTACTGTTCTTGCACGGAACCTGTGTAATTTTCACTATGATCTGTGATATGCCAATGCTGATATCTTCAGGCATGTGAATATTACCATGACACGCAAATGTTGGAATATAGATAGATTCTTTTAGTCCGGAAACTCAAGGAGTACCGTACCAGTGGAATTTTCCTACTGTTCTTGCTCACATGCTGACTTGTAGATGTATGCAAAGGTTGAGAGCTCATTGTGGGAAGTGATCAGTGAGGGGTCTTCCTGTTCTACAGCAACAAGGTAATTATCGTCTCTTGATTACAATTCAATAATCATCATCACTGTTCTTTGTTTGTACCAGTTGTTGGTTTACTAGAATTATTCCTCTTTCCACTAATCATTTTCGGTGTCTTATCCTTGGTCGATGGCACATCAATTACTCTCTCCTTTTAACTGCCCTTTTTCAGAGTCCCATATTTATGGGAAAATGGGAGAGAACGAACCTAATGATATTTTCAGTTGAGGGGAAACCCTACCCTTTATTTATTTAATCTCGTTTATCGGCTTCGGTAGTGGCATAGTTAGACACTTTGTGCTTGGGCCTCTAATATCAGTGTTACCATTTCATCTAGCCAGGCAGATAGATCTACTTGATGAATTTTTCAAATTCTGAAGTTAATACAAATACGTAGAACAATCATACCTTATAGATCCGTCATTATCAAGGTCCGCAGCCACCAAATCGCCAATAGTCATCTTCTTTTGAAGAACCCATTTGGCAACCTCTCGATTTCTCTTGTCGATCCTTAGCTCAGCTAAATAGAGGAAGGCTCTAGCAACTGCTAGCGTGCTCACTAATAGCCACGCACTTGCAAACAACCTTCCCCTTGTTGTTGTGAATGTGTAGTCTCCATAGCCTACCGTGGTCACAGAGGTGACAGAGAGGTAGAAGCTATCAACCCAGTCTAGTCCCTCCAAGACATGGATCATGACCATTCCTACGGTTATACAGCCAATAACAACTGCCAATGCCAATGCCACCTTAATCCTTATCCTCATCCTTCCCTTCTTCATATCCATTAAATATGTCCGAAACATTGCATTACGCCAATTTTCATCCATGTTGCTCAATAGCACTTCTTCTTGCCTATCAAGCACATAAGTTACCAATCCATTAAGCAAGATATCGATTAAACCAAAACCCACCAAGATAAATAAGCATGTGAATATTTTGGTAAAAACGGTTTTGGGCACGATGTCCCCATACCCTATAGTACACAAAGTAACTATGCTAAAGTAAAGAGCATCTATAAGTCGATTCGTGGAGTGACCTTTGAAGCTCTCACTCTTCACCATATAAATGACAATGCCGACTGCCACATATAAGGCAACACCCATGAAAGCTTGTGTGACAACTGAAGGGGTAGATCTCAAGTTGGGTTTCCCACTGAAAAAATCCATAGCGGAATCCTTGGCACCTGTAAAGAGACAAGGGGCGGAATGTGATCTGTGTGTGATTATCCTTTTCTTGCTCAGGTGGGTTACAAGGCTGATGAAGGATGAATTGGGTGTCGATTGAACAACGGATCTAGAGAAGACTGGTGTGATTGCATCTAGATTCAGATGATGATCAGTGTCCTGTAGATGATGCCAAGAGGAGTGGGGGTTGGGGAAGTTGCAAGCATCATCTTCCAATTGTTTGCTGGGCTCATCTCCTTTCTTTGGAAGCAGCGTTTCATCCATGATGGAGAATTGTCCAGGGGCATCAACTAGGTTCTGCAGGTGCAGGGGGATGAATTGGATGAAGTTTTTGGGGTATCTCCTTTACAAGCTTTTTTTTTTTTTTTTCACTTCCCTTTCAGATGTGCTTATGGAAGAGAAAGTAACCTACTAGTCAATCTCTACCACCAGCCATTTGACTCATAGCTCTTCTAACGGTCAAAGAGTCTCACGCATCCATTAACCTCCATTCCTGCGTTCGAGGAGGTGCTGGATGCTTGGAAAAGATGTCCATTCAGTGGTCTTTTTTTCATTATTTTTATCCACATATTCAAATATATGACAAATGCTCATCGATCAAGTGGACCATCCCCAATCCCCAAACAGCAGTCAGGTGGGTTGCAGCATCATGGATTTCTTCTTGGATGTATTCCTGTAAGCATTTTCTAATTTTGTGGATCTGTTTTCAAGGTTTGGGCCTGGTTACATGTCGTATTGAGAATGACACGGATAAAATTGTGAGAAATCTAGAGGGGTATAAGGATCATTTCAACACGCTCCCGTGAGTGCTCAACCGCACGCCCCCTTGAACCGTTTCCCAAGAAAGAGCAGCTCGGCTGCCGGCGTTTGTAGTCAATTGTTGGATCACGAAAACGACGGCTTTAATGAACGTTAGATGGCTCAGGACTGTACAATCGCTACTGCTCCCGCAACCGGGCTGCGTCCGCATGAACCACCATCACGCCAGTCACATTGGCCGCCAACACTTCGATTTTAGTGACGATAAGCCTAACAATAAAATAAACCACCTGAAAATGATATTATCACCAATTTACATATTTTATCGATAATATTTATATTTATAATATTATCGATATTGACAATATATCGAGATTATATCGATTTTATGATGATCCTAAAAGATATTATCATTTTAAAGTGTAAAAAACTCTATGCGGACGCTATGAGCCTTCTTATCACTCCTAATCTTTTTTTTCGGTTATGAAGTTCCTTCTCCCACAAAGAATAGGAAGTTTTGCAAATTCCATTGTAATTTTGTGGATCAAAAAAATTGATGTTGTGAGCCTTTTTATCACCCCAAACTTATTTCTTTAGTTAAAAAATTCTCTTTACCATAAAGAATAGGAAATTTTGAAACTTTCAATTTGATTTTATGGAAGAAAAACAACATTTACAAGATTAAATCAAGATTTTTGGGGTTTGGGTGTCAGAAACTGTGTTTGCGAAAATGGCAAGATTTCTTCATGTTTTATTTATTTTTTGTATTTAAAATTAATTATTTTCGTATTATAATATATTTTGATATTGATTAATATAGATTTGAATAATGATATTTAGGAGATTTAAGAATTTTTTGAATATTTAGGGAACAACACAAATTTTAGATTTTTTTTCCAAATCGTTTAATTGAGCCAACGATTTCTATTATTTATGTTTTATAATGTTTTTAAGATGATAGATCTTTCAAAAATTTTATTTTTTTATATATTTTTTTATTTTTTATTTTAGAAAGGAATTTTTGGGGGAAAAAGCCTAAATTAATATCTTCCCCAAATATAATATTTTAAGGGTTTAAATCATAATAATATTAATATGATTGCATATTTTAAACATTATTTTCAAACCAAATATTTTTTATCTTTAAGTAATCCTTAGTTTTTTTAATTTTTATGAAATTAAATTAATAATTAGGAGGATTCTATTTTTTAATCTCATTAATAAAATCTATTTTCTAAATTATGTATGAAGTAAACATATTTAATTTCAATACCTAACTATTTTTTATTATGAATTTATTTAATAAATATGAAAATTTATTAAAAAGTAATTAAGTGTTTAAAATTTTTTTATAAGCCTTGGTTGTGAAAGGTTATATATTTATATGAGAGATATAATGCTTAATATAATATTTTTTCTTACTAAAATTTACTTCTTTGTATTGCACTACATGCATTTCTTATGTGCAATTTCATTATTTATACAATGGTGGCTTTTTTAATCTAATTTTTTTAGCAAACTAGGTATTTATATTTATCATAATTTATTACAAAGTTTCATTGAAAATCTCTTAAAATTTTCATATAGTTTTATTTTTTCACATTTTTTTGGATAAAGTTCCTAGAAAAATGATATTATCTCTGGTAAAAATGATAATATCTTTTTTTAGGCCACCAAGAAATAATTATTTATTATTAGTCTCATATATTAGATAGCTCAAGAGGGGAGGGATGAATTGAGCATATAAAAATTATGGCAAAATAAAAATTAATGTGTTAGGTAGGAATAATATTGTAATGCACATGTGATTTTCATAGTTATTCGTTCAATTATGATATCTACACTATATACAGATTCAACATTCCATAGTTGTACTCATTTCAGTCAGAGATTCATGTGTGTGTAATGATGTATGAAATGTAGTAATAACAAGTAATGTGCAAAGTAAAGTAATCAAGCGGATAATACACACAACATTTTTTATCGTGGTTCAGGCACCCCGTCCCTATGTTCACTCTTTTAAGAGCACACTTCTTTTGCCTTGAGTTCCACTATCACTCATAATGGAATACATTAGTGCTCTCAGCACTCTTTTGGATTTCAGTTTCTTGTAGCATAATTAGTGGTCCTAGCACTCTTTTAGATTCTAGTTCAAGGGGGCGTAAATTAGTGTTTCTAACACTCTTTTGAATTCTAACTCCATGAGGCATAAATTAATATTCTTAATACTTTTCTGGATTTCAGCTTCATGGGATATAAACATAATGGTTTTCCTGAGCTCATCATTAACTCGTATGACTAATTAACAATACTAAAGTTGTACATCGCTTTGTCTCTTTACTAGGCTAATTTGTGTTGAATTTAAGCACACTTAAAAATAATTTCACATTAAAGCACAGAATATATCAATACTTCATAAATATGATAATGATAGATCTTAGAGGCTTATCATCTATCGGCGCAATAGACATTGAATATCTTAGAGGAAGCATTATTTAAATGAGAAAAGTTACTCATTTAAGCTCTTTTTTTCTTTTCATCTTTCTCTCACTTTTCTCAACCTTCTTTATTGACACTACATTATCTTTATACTACATTAGAAATTTTTGCCCATTGAAGGTAGATAGCTTTCATTGAATATTGAAGACCGTTTTGAATTTTTTCTCATTGAAAAGTTGTCTTCTTGATAAACTTGTTATGGTTAGAAAGCCTCCAGCATCATCCTTAAAGAAGATGTATTTTTGATTTTGGCAAACACTGGATGAAGACATTCTACATAACTAACTTTTTCATTCTTTTGGAAAGATGCACATTTAACTTAAAAGAACGCAACCTTCGAGATTGCAATCTTTGTTAGAACAAAGATTGTTTTCTTTTGAATTTCTTTCCATATCGAGCTTGTATACTTTGACTAAAGTTAATATGATTTGTCTATGAGAAAGTTTGTTTAGAGAGTTCAGCTAGCATTGTCTAGTATAAGTAGCTTCTACTCATTGGGATGTGCTGCAGTAATTCAGCTATAATTTGTCTAAGGATTTGTCTGATTAAGTTCAATTTATCTTTTGCAAGTAATAGACAAATTGTCTCTAAGTAGACTCATAAGATGTAGTAGATAGCTTTGTCTTTGCAAATCTGCCTAAGTCCATTATAGCAATTTTACTTCAACTTCTAGTTTATCTGTGATAAGTAACAAATGAATTGTACAGGCGCAAACGAAGTTCTTTTCTTATTGTTTACCAGACAAAGTAGCTTTGTCTGTTGGTTTGTCTGTCATAAGTTACAAACAACTCTTGATAGTGCGAATAAAGTTTCTTCACAACAGTTTGACAGACAAATTGACTTAATCTATTGATTTGTCTATAAAGAGTTATAAATGAATTTAGAAGGCACAAATGATTTCTTTCAATTAAGCATTTAATTTGTTTATGCAAATTTGATTGAGTCCATTATGCAACATTTACTTTGTCTTCTACTTCATCTATAGTAAGTTGTAAATGAATTCCTTGTTCTCCTTTTAGCTGGGATAGACTCCATTGTGAGAGACAAATGCTTGGTCAGTTTGACTTCATTTTTAACTCTACATTTGTTTGAATTTAGTTCCATTTTGTCTCTTACTTTTACAATATGAATTTATCTTTTGTTGCTGATAGATATTGTATATAAGAAATTTACCAAACTTGTCCGTGAAATGATTTGTCTAAATCCGACTGAGGGAGTTGTTGTCTGATACCAACTTTATTTACAGAAGATTTATTTAGTCACTCATTGAGGCATGAATGTCATAGCTTCAAATATGCTTTGTGACTTCTTTTTAAAGTTTTAGTGTCATTCTTTCTGAGCATTTTAGATCTTCTTTCGGTGTATTCGATCTCCTTGCTGATGTAATCTTTATATACTTTATCCATTGTATTTGAATTGTTTCCTTGTATATCATTTGTATTTATTTTTGCAATACTTGAGAATATAATTGTCAGTACCTTAAATATTCACTCATATGTTGTTGTACATCATCAAAACTTAGCTATTTGCCGTATATGTCATTTGGTTTAACATTTATCGATAATACAAACACTGTTTCAACCTAATAATTTGCCTCAAACTTTGCATGGCAATCGTCCATGTGTATTTATCCTCGTCTGCCCCTACCCACGTCTACCCAAAAAGATAACAAGCCCCAGCATTAATTGTGATATGCGTAAGCATTGATTTTTTTTTCTTTTTTTAAAGCCTTGGCATGGACTGTAATATACCTAAGCATTGTTTGGAATTTTAAAAATTTTACTACGCAAAATCCACCAAAGATGCGAGTATCTTTGTAAATTAAACATTTATTGGATAGAACTAGTGTATTTGGAAATTGTTGAGAACTTAAAAATCTATATAGATTGGTTTAAATCCCCAATTGCTAGGATCTTAACTAGGGGTGAAACTTGGGTTATTTGGTATCAGGTTGAGGTTAACCTTAACCCTAACTCAAGGTCTAAAACCTCAACCCTAACCCTCACCTAATCATAATTTAAAACTTCAACCCTAACTTAATTTTAGTAGGGTGGGTTTGGGTTGAATTAGAGTTATGTGCATAAGTAAAAAGTGACTATTCAATTTCATACTCACATGGTTGGTTCACTTGGTGTGTAAGTTGTTTGCTGTGTTGTGCTCTAATATGTAAAATCTAGGGGTACAACTTGAGTCATTTGGGTTTGGGTTAAAGTGTGAGTGAATGTTTATAACTCAATGATCACTTCACTTAGAAAGATGAAGAAAGGAAAAGATGAAAGACTTGGAGATAGATGACTGCACTTGATAACACTCATATTACTAAATACCTTTAGTCTGAGGCCTTTAAAATACTTAGGAGATAAGATAAAAAGATTTTTTTTTAAAACCTTAGCATATAAGGTTGAATGTTAATAATTAATTTTGATTTCAAAAAGGATATTTTCAAAAAAGACATAGTGATGGGGATGAAATTGGGAACATAAGATCAACTAGAGGAAAATATGCTTATACTATGAACATGAATGAGGATCATGAGAATGATATGAGATTAGTGAGTCATTTGTGCTTAACAAAATTTTTTTTAAAAAGAATGAACAATGAAATATGAATTATGAAAAATGAAAAATTTGTAACTTTTAGTTTTATAACTAATAATATATAATTCTGGTTGAGTTGCTATCTACCCAAATCCAATCAAATTTAAAATTCGAGTTAACTAAATTTAGGTTTGGGTTAATCTAAACTCAAATCTAGTGAACCCAAATCCTTAAAAATGTTGGGTTAGGTCTACCTGAACCCAAGTTGCACTCATAATACAAACACAACCAAAAAGCACAGTCAGAGATAAATCCGACATTAATGAAATTATGCTACGCTTCGGCAGTAGGTTTGCCTAATCCTGACGCTCTTCAAACCCAACCAGCTCTCCCGCGAGTCACATGCCCGCCCGTATTTAGACGGTTGACCCGTCCATGGTCGAAAAGGACAAACGCTGGCGTTGCTGCGAGCAGAAGCAAATTCACGCCACCCAGCCTGGGATGCGCTTCTCGTGAATTCGCTGTATGCGTCCGTCCAAGCCAAGGGTCGCGAAGCAAACCATACTCGCGCGTGTTGCCGTAGGCCTTGGGTTGCCGAAACCCGTGGGCCCCACGAGTCCAACTGTCACCCACCTAACTCTTCGAGGTTTATATGGCACACTGCCTGACGACAGCCATCCATAGGGAACAGAGACACTCGCCCTTTGATTTGAAACCTGAAAAAAAACTAAACGGAAAGGATGAAACAAGCCAAAGGTCCAAAATGACAGAAGCTGATCGACGGCTATCGTGGCTTAATTTCTAAACAATGGTTAGATCTGCCATTCGCAAATTGAAAGAAAGAGACGCTGGAGTTAGTGACGACTGAATGCATGGCTGGATTAGGAGGTGGCAAGTTGGCGACATATCACAAGGGGGATGATTCCTCGATCTCAATCCTGCACAGCCAAGCTGTCTTCAGTCCACTGCTAGACTAGTGAAACCAAAACCCGACATCTAATCTGCCTTCCATGACCTGTTATCAAAATCCTTAGCGGGACATTAAACGGTAACAACGCAAAGTCACTGCCGAAAAATATAAATCATCACCCTGGCGCGATTCATTTAATCAACGGGCTTGATGTGGCAGACTTAAAAATATTAACCGCTCTCAGACCAGTGGAATTATGTATTCACACCAATTTGGATGCTAAAAAGCGCTGTCACCCACAAGGAAAACTCTAGGTAATTAACTGGCCTATTTTAATTTTTGAAATATGTAGAATTCGAAAATTACATAACTCAACTGATTGTGATCATCCAAAGGTAATTTAAACAAGGACGACTGGCTTGCTTGCGGTGTATAAGTATAGTAGTCCGGCAGACACCAGTGTATTGTGGTGGCCAATCACAGGAGCCAGGGAGAACGCGAGTCTCTCTCTCTCTCTCTCTCTCTCTCTCTCTCTCTCTCTCTCTCAACCCGATGAGGCGCGCGTGAGTAAAATTCGCGGGTAAGGACCCAATCCCCTAGGGGATCCATGCTCAGTTTTGCGAGGCGCATGTCATCTCCTCCTTCCCAGCCCGTTCCCAGCCTGGGGTGCATCGGTACATCTCTCCCTCCATTGGAAAGAACCCGTGCACCCCTCTCCGTCCACCATCAGCTCCCCACCCCCCACCTCCTTCCTTCTTCCAACCCCAACAAAGGATTCTTTCGATGTATACGAGGGAAAGGGAAAAAGACCTAGAGATGAAAATCCCTCGCTATGGGCGGCGATGATCACACCCAACTCCTTTATCGATCTCACCACCATCACTTTCCTCATCATCCTTTTCCTATTCTCCGTCTTCTCTATCTCCTTCATCTTCCATTTCCGCCTCAAGACCCTCAAGAACACCTCCAACTATCTGCGGGACTTCAACTCCTTGTGGCCAGCGCGCATTCTTCTTGTCTCCTTCGCCCTCCTCTGGTCCCTCGCCGAGCTCCTCCGTCTCTGCCCTCTCCAGCCCCTCTGCAAGGTCTACCTCGTCGCTTCCCAAGGCCTCTTCCAGCCCTCATTCTTCATCACCCTGCTCTTCCTCGTCAGCGCATCCCTCAACGGCAAGTCCAATCACGATAACACCCTCATCAAGGCCTTGTCCGTCCTCTCTGTCTCCGTTCTCCCAGTCTGCCTTCTCCAATTTTTCTTCGTTTTCTTCTCTCATCGATTCTCCCCTTTCTCGACCTTTCCCGAGTGGTTCCACAGAAATTCCCTGGTACTGCCAGGCAGGACGGACGGGGCGGTGATCTGCGCGTACCCGGTCTTCAGCACGGTGGTCCTCGCGGGGTTTGGCGTCGGCTACGTGGCCTGCTTCGTGGCCGTGTGCTGGCGCACGGGGTCGCTCGTCATCAACAAGACGCTGCGCCTGCGGATCTGCGGGCTAGCGATTTCGGTGTCCATCGCTGTGCCGGCGCAGGTGGTGTGCCTTGCGCTCTCGGCGATGTGGCCGCCCGGCGATGCCATCTTCGAGATGCTGTCGCTGGTGGGGTTCCTCTGCGTGCTATCTTGCGCCGTCGTGGGGGAGGGCATTCTCGTCATTCGGCCCATGGCGGACGCGCTGGTCGTCGAGGCAGCAGCTGCGTTGTCGCGGGAGGCGAAGACTCGGGTCCAGTGCTGACGTGGCTGTAGGACATATCGACATGTCTATTGATTGATGGAGTGCTTTTGACGGGTTTATTTTGGGAGATTGAAATGTTATTTATTTTTCCCTTTTCGTTTTATTTTTTTACTGTTTATATACTGAGGGATACGAGTGTACTTTGATTTATTTATTTATTTTTGAATTTTATTTAGAAACAAATTTTCCTGAGGCTGTAGCGTACATCTAGGCCGCCCAAGAGGTGGGACCCTCCATGACGTTGTTCGCAATGATTTAGCCCATGTGAGAATTGGACCGCTTGCATATTGGTGGTCAGTAATTGCAATCAGAGGACGATTGGCAGAAAATGCACCCACAGTGGGCCACAACAGGCGCATGCTGTGCATGCCCACGTCCAACCGACTAAACCAATTTCAGCCACCAATAACAATTATTTTCCTTAGAAAATTGGCCAACTCAGGAATTTTAGTACGTTTTTCAGGAGAAAAAAAAAACTATAACCACATTCAGCCAAAAATACTTATTTGAGGCTAACGAGATGAACTTATGCTAAAATTTTTGATATGTACTTATATTTGGAAAATGGTTAAAAAGATTGGGTTCTCTTAAAATTTTAAAGTAACTTATTTATTTTTTGCCATTGTGAACAAGTAAATAAAGTTCAATCTTACCATCTTATTTAACAATATTTAATTATTTAGTAATTCAAAGATTATTCAAATAGAATACTTAGGTAAGCCTAAAATTAATATCTTATGAAAGTTAATAGTTACTTTTTAAACAATTTTTATTTCTTTTGGGACCCATATGAATATAATCATGCATTCATATCTTTAAAAGCTTTCATATTATATTATTTCATGATTATAAAAAGTTGTTTGACACTCTAATATATGTATAGGTTGACATAAGTAATTTTTATATTTTATACATCATTTATATATTTTTAAATGTTATGCCCCATATAAGTTTTGGATCAAAGTGATTTCACATGTTTAACTAAGAGATTTTTTAAACCCTTCTTTTAATAATTTCCCTTTATATTTATTAGCAAGTTAGATAAATTTTGATGGTCCTTTGTATCTTTAAAATTGAGATAGTTTTTGAATGTTAGTCAAAATGGATGGTATCAAGCCTTACTAAAGCTAATATAATGTGATTTTTAGGGCATTAAGTAAATAAAGTGTTTAGGCTCACACCTAAATTAGTCTCAAGAAATCCTAGCCAGAGATTCTCTTAGACGGAGAAAATGTCACATGGTGTTAAAGATGGTCTTAGCTACTTAAATCAGTGAAAGGATCGTTGAAGGGGTATATTGATAATTAAAAGAGCTTATATCAATGAGGCGTGGATGC
>JAYJMB010087422.1:9877-20717 GCA_036873735.1 Pouteria campechiana | reverse complement strand
TTGCCTTTGTCAACTGTGGGTGACTTTTTGTTCCCTGCTTGCGCTGCAGGTGTCATCAATCGGTCGGACAGCTGCTCAGCTACAGCTAGATGGCTCATTTCGATTTTCCATGGCCCAACAGACATAGAAGAAGCTAACTCATAATAAAATTTTGGCATAGAACAAAAAATAAAAAACACCTTATAAATGGAAAAAAGATGGCAATGGGATGAACCTCCATAAACACCAAAGGGCAAAACATGAATCACCCACACTAGAAGGCTCCCCCTCGAATTAGAGAGGCTCACCTCTAAAATAATGGAAAGAAGTTGAAAAATTCCTCTTAAATACATATCAAGATCATCCCCTGTAGCAAAAATGTTATCTATAGATATCACATGATGGGGAGAAGAAGACTATTCCACTAAACTCGATGGAGTAATAGAACTGATGGAAAGAAAATTAGAAGACCAAAATAGCCCTCCGCAACCCCTATTGGATGACACCTCTACTGGCTGTACCATGAGATCTACAAAGGGTCCGAGGAACTCCTCTTGTCTTAGAAGCGACTCCAAGGTGAAGCCTTTTTTCCATGGAACTGATGGAATAAGATAAACGAGACGAAGATGGAGTAACAAATGAAGTAACTAAAGGACAAATAGACAACCACTTTTGTGCTACGATCTTGATGCTCCTAAGATTCTTAGAAAAGTAGAAACTTAATGAACAGTTCTGGCAAAAGCCTTAGGGGTAGAAGCCTTCCATGGGAACTTGAAAAGATTGGTCTCTGCCCAGGCAAAAAAAGAATAGGAGCTTCATTTTCTATTGCAAAAATCCACTCTAGAAAATAGATAAAAAGGGAAGTGGAAGAGTGTCATAAGTTGGAACATCTTTACCAGGAAAGCCACATAGAAAATTGGCCTTCCTACAAAAAACCTCATAAGATAAAATATTTAATTAAAATTTTCTATTGATATTAGACTATACCTATGAATAACTAAAATATACTATTCTAGTAGAGATAGGGCTTTTAATAAACTAACTACATTGATAGACCATTGATTTGAAAATGGCTATTGATTGTCAACCTAGTTAACCCATATCCAATGATGTTTCCAATCATCATCTCCATCTAAAACAAGGATAAAAAACTGTTACCAAGAAATACGAGAGGTAAGATAAAAGTAGCTTACATAATTTAGACTTTTACTGAGGGGAAAAATTGATGCCCACATGCCAACAGTGAAAATGGGCATACTGTAAAGATTATGCACCTAATGATAGACTTATATAATATATGCCAACTGTTGGGAATATGTTAGCTAGGAAAAAAACTATACTTAAGAAGTTGAGCAATAAAGTTTGAATGAAAAAGATGAAAACCTCACCAAAGATATCTTAGAAAGATAAAAATGAAACCATCTAGTGAGTGAAGAGGGAAAGTAAGACCCAAGACACATGTCCGAATAGTGTATGAGTATAGAACTTTTCCTCGTTGCTAGTAGAGACATCACCATTGGATTTATTTACAACCATTACTTAACTTGAAGAAGAAATCTTGGAAAGAAAGTTTAGGAAGAAAGTACAAGTCGCAGAATTAAAAAATGAAGAAATGGCATAACCCTTTCCTATATAGAGACCTCGCATGCAAATCACCTCTAATTTTAGAAAATGAGAAATATCAGAGCGGGAAATTGACAACTATTTTGTCATGTTTTATTAAAGCCTCGTACACGTAGGCACATATTGCTGCGAGAATGTGCTCCCCACATAAAAACACCATATCAATTACCAAAAGCTAATAGCAAAAACTTCTATTCTTAAAATTCAAAAAAAGGTAGTTCGATGAAAGCCTAAGTAAAGAGGAAAGTTATTTCTAGAAGCGAAAAAAATGAAAACAATGCTTTCTATGTGAAAGCATTAGACCATTGGGAAAGCAAGAGATAGCGGAAGCACCAATTGTTAGAAATATAAAATGATAACTAAATTGAAGCGTTAATTGGTTAGAAGCATCAAAAGCAATCAGAAGCGTCATTCAAATAGAAGTGTTCGGATGTGTCATCCAAACAAGAGACAATGGATAGATGCATTAAAGATAGTAAAAGCAGAAATATTATTGGAACATGTAAAGACATTATCACTTTAGAAATGAGGAGATAATAATTAATTTCATGCAAATAGGGGGTACTTTAAAAACAAACTTCAACAATACAAACATTTCCCTCAATAATAATGAAAAAAAAACTAAAATGCCTCATCAATAATGACAAAGGCAAAAGTAGGAGAGAAAAATATTAAAATTATATAACTTTATTTAATTAAAGATTTTATAACTACTCTAAGCTCAATAATCTGGTGTTGAGCATTCACCAACTCCTCTTTTAGGGCTTTTACTTGGTCCAGGGTCTTTTTATGACCAATGGTGCATCCGATAAGATGTTAGTTGACTACCTTGAGTGATAACCAAGCAAATTCACATTGAGCTTTAAGAAATTCAATCTCCAGAAGCAACCTATTAGTCTTGCCATTGGAATCTGGGTGATTCCTCGAATTAGAACTTTATGGATTTATCTCTAGAATGCCCTTCAAATTGATAGTAGGTGGCAATGGGCAATAGCTTATATAGACCATTTCAAAGTGAGTAGAAATACATGGAAAAAGTTCTTGTGCATGACATATTTAATAAGAGCTAAAATAGCCTGCACTAATGTCAATACATGGATGTAGATTAATGCCAATGCATGAACTTGAGTTTTATGAGCAAAGAAAAATCAAACTTAATGAAAGCGGGCATAGACTAAGCAAACCAGAAAGACAAGCTTCACGACGTCTCCTTGAAAGAGGTTAGTATTAGGGAACTGTAATACAAGATAAACTTTATAGACTTGGATAGGAAACATATTCAAATTATGGCATAACTTTACGCAGTTCTACCTATAGAGGGTGCCACTCAAAGAAGGACCTCTAATGGAATTAAAGCATGTATAACCTTCAGGAAATCTCATCATCCCAGCATACAACACTGTCCATTTTGTGTATTAACCTAAGCTCAACTATAAAAACCTAGGTATGCATACCCTATAAACATAAGCTCTCTTAATTATTTATACGACTCTTTTATAGTCTTATTACTAACTTAAGTATCAGAGTTTTCATGCCAGGAACACCCCCAGTACCCTTTAACTTTTTTTGTGTATGATCTCTTGGTAGAATTCTGCCCAAACAAAATATAATATAACATTACTCTAAATTTATTTTTTTACACCTAAGTGTTAGAAAAAATGAATAGATGCACAAAGGGAATGGATGGGGATGCCGGGAGGCTATAGAGTAGCTTGGGTAGCTAGCGGATATTTGAAATTGGGTTGAGGTTGGATTGCCATACTTGTCAACCCAAATCAACCCAAAAACATACCGGCATCATGTTGAATAATTTTGATTTTGCCAACCCAAATTTTCCAGTTCTGCAACCCAAACTAATTCATTTGCGAGTTAGGTTTGGAACCCAATTCAAATCTACTCACCAAGTCCGATTAATGTATGGTTACACGAATCCATCAAATGCTTCAATGAAAGTATTTCTTTTACCCTTTTCAGGCCTCTGGTTTATCAGACAACAGCTTAATTAATGTGCTAAGAAAAACCATTTCTTATTTGGCAATTGAGACTTGGGCTTATTCAATTCACAAAAGAGCTGTTTGACACAAAATCACATTGGTTGGACAATTACTTCCATTAATTTAATGGCACTTGTTTGGTGAACGACTACCGGATTTTTTTCATTTTAAATCAAAGTGGCCACCCACGATCCCAGCCCATAGCCACATATCCAATCAGGCATGCACAGTTTTAGGTACATGATACATCTAAGCGTGGGCCCCGATTTTTGGACGGGTAGATATGAATTATTTCTCTGCAGCGTATCATGTGCGCAATGACTCGGTGCATGTTTATGAATACACAAAGTTCTCCTTTTGCTAGAAATTGAAGACGGGCAATCCGTATCAATCAGGAAAGATATAATGATGCGCGAATATTCTCTCCATCTCTCTTGCCGGTGTAAGATATTTTAATAAGTGCCATTCTTAGAATAATAATGATGTTAATAGGAAAATCATTGATGTTTGAATTGGACCGCCTCCCCAAGTCACACCTCTAAAGTTCCCATAGAAAGTTGAATGCGACGTTTGATTAGCCATTTGCAACCAGGAATAGTAACATGTTTAAACAAGTAATTAAGCTCTAAACACTTTCAAAATCTTGCCATATCAAGTAAGATTCTATTGACTGAATAAGAAAGTGATTGAAGCATTTGGGGCCAAGGGATATCCCATATGTTAATGAAAAAGAGCTAATGATGAGAATTGAAAATATTGCATTTGTCTTCTCCGAGAGGGAAAAATATCATTGCCACCTAATTAGAAAAGCTGGATGATCATCACGGGATAGGCGGATAACTACAACTTGACAAATGAATGAAAATTTTAAATTGGGTCAGGTAATCTGCGAGATTTGGATCGTTGTTGGTCTACTTCATTCATTAAATAAAAGCCATATTTCTCTGTAAGTGAATGCAAAAGTCCAGAAGGCGTGCTATGGCAAAGCCTTACATAAACTGGAATCATATATCCCAAAAGCATGCTAATATAGCAACGCCCGAACCCAGCAAAATCATTGAGGAGATTTTGGAGACACCCTAAATGGGTAACAGTTCAAGCGCACCATGTGACAATGTGTGGCCCGCTCCAATGTCCATCTTAAATCATTAGTGGCACCATGCCACATCCTACCAATCTTCTAAGGCTCGCCAACCATAGCTCCATCGAGTCGCAATGGCAATGAAACCTCTGTTGAAACGGTTGACTCACCACCACCAGACAGGCGCTGACCCCTTCAGCCAGAGATAGAAATGACAAAATCCCATTTTCAAAGCCACGAAAGTAGCAGGAAATTAGAAGCAAACATAAGGACAAAATGCCAGAGGAAACCATGTCAAAGTAGTAACTGAGTAGGTTTTGTGCAGTAATCTGTTGAGAAGACATATTAACTCCCACCCCCCCACCCCCCCTCCCTTCCGCAGATATTTTACCAATTATAGGTTTCGCATGATTGAAGGCAATTAACAAATAGTAGGAAATGGCAGCTGCATTTGTGGATGCTGCTAAGTTGCATGACCACGTCATTGCACCTGCCTTTTTGTGCTGCATTTTAAATGACCAGCTTGTCTCTTTCATGATAGAAGCATAATTCAATTCAGATGGGACTCTTCTATCATATCATACCATTCTTTTGGTAGATGAGATGGCAATGCATGAAAGGGATTGCACACATGGGTATTGAATGGGGTGGAATGAAGTGAGGTTGTCTCAACAAATAATCGGCTCCGATACCCCTCCCCAGTTATTTGTATAGCAGCTCACATATATAAAGAGAACATGGTCCCAATAACTGCTTGCAACAGTTGAATTTGAAGAAATTGATCTAGCTAGGGTCCACCATGCTGTTGCTCGGATGGGAAATCAGCGTGCCCGATTCAGGTATGAATAGGATGCTGCCACTTTTCGTCTATTGCTTTGCTTCTCGGCTAAAGCTTAATTGTGTTTCAAGGCAACGCAATTGGGCGATTGAACTGACGTGTTTTTTCGGTATTTTGTGGAGAAGGGCGAATTGAAGATGAGAAAGAATGTGCTTGGAGTTGGCATTTTATTTTCCCCCTTGGGTGGTACCACTCGGGCCATGTGAGAGAGATGTGAAACTGACAGCGGCCTTTTGGAATATGGCAAGCTATTGGAGGGTGGATCCCACGTGTACGTTAAATGCATGAGGACCATTGATTGTCAATGTCGCTCGTGGGAAACCGTTAGCAGAACGGTTGCAACTTGCATTTGTTGCGTCCTTGTAGTGAATTCATACAGCGGGGATTGCTTGATGCCCTGATATATCCATGTTTGGACGCTTGACAGGCGGCCGCCTAAAAAGTATAAAAGATACAAGCCGTTTGAAGTAGATAAACTCACTGAATTGTTGAAACACATGTTGCAAAAATCAAATTGGGTTTGATGTAATGATTTCAGAAATGTATATTGGGCCAGGTAAATCATAAATCAAATAAAGTTAAAACAATACCCTAATTATTGAAAATAAAAGTAAGGATGGAAAAATTATAATTGTTATGATAATTAAATATTACATCAGTGTTAAAAAAATACAGATTTTCTTTAAAATGCTTTCCTTTTCAATGGAATCATTTAATCAGCACGTGCTTTGGTGGTGGTAAAATGATATCTAATGTACAAAAAAGTATTTAGTAATGCCAACAATATTAATGATAAAGTTGGTAAAGAAAAAGTAGACTTTTTATGAAAAATAAATGATAATAATTAAAAATATAAGATATACTGTGACGAAGTTTTTTTTTTAAAAAAAAAAAAAGAAGAAAAGATACGGCGGCTTGTACGCATTAGCTTAGCCAGAGAATCAAAGCTTTCCTCTTCGTCAAATGGACAATTATCGAACTTACAACTGATAATCTAAGCCATTGATCCCGAGGATCCAACATTGTTGGGACGCATGATAAAGCTGACAGTGGTCGAAATCCTCACGGTGAAAAAGAGGGTTTAAAAAAAAAGGTCAGATTCATTGATCTAACTGTGTAAATATTGATGAACGGTGAGGATGACGACAGAGGATAAACGAAGGAATCATATGGGTAAAGAAAGTCAACCAACCATCTTCACCGGTGCCCATAAAAAACTCTTCCCAAAGGTTTGATAAGACTCTCCGATCCGTGCTTTTTAGAAGTTAGAGCCCACCAGCTCACGAAGTGCGGAGGGTGCCGGTACAAACGGCCTTTACACTAGACTAAAGTACAGAAAGTATTATTCAGTAATCCAAACCGTTGATATTCGAGATCCATCGGATTCGCTTGGGGATAATATTTACCCCACATGAAAATGGTCCCAATAGTGGCCTGGAGAACCAATAGCTGATGATTCAAGCACAGCAACCTTATCCACTCAAGCAATATAAAGTAAATGAGTTATTTTTTTTGGCTCCCTCAAAAGCTGTGTAGCTATCTCTCTGTCCGCCTTATGTATCGGTCTGCCGACAGTCACAAGGAAAATTTTACCTGGCCTGCACCGAAAGTGAACACTTGTCATCCACAGATGTTAGATTGATCGACTACCATTAAATAATTTCATAAGTCCATCTAGTAAAACGAGATTACCAGAGTATTTATGTTCTCTCTTCATCTACATTAAGGCAGGCTCAAAGAAATTGCATAGTAGTTATATAAATAAATAGATTTCTTAAATAACTTTTTGGGTGGCCGAAATTAGTACACGCCTTCCACCGTTCACTAATAAAAGCGTGATGAAGATCACAGATTGGGTGAATTTAGCTTTGCGTAAATAATCAGCTTTCTCCTTATTCTTTTATCCAATAGTAAATTTTGGTTACCTGCATCCATCCGCTTGAGACCCATCACCATGCAAATGGTCGTATCGATGAACGGTATCACTGATTAAGGGGCTAAAGTGGGATTGTATAAATTTTGTTGGAATATATGGGAATGTATTTTTCAAACTCATATTATCTTTAAATATTTTAATACGTTGCGATATCATTGTATAATCAATCATATTTGGATAAGATAACCCCCAACCACATGCCCATACCTCCCCCATGTGAACGCTAATAATGCGGTCCCTACGAAAGTGTATTTTTCCATTTTCTTAGTCGCAATTTTCATAGACGTCCAAGTTCAAAGATAAACAGGAGTGCTTAAATGCACCTAAATCTACATCAATGCCAGCCGAAAGCTTGGCCCCCACCTGCGTTATCACTTGTAAGAAAAAATAAAAAAATAAAAACTAACTGGATCCATTCAAAAGGAACCAATGTCTGGGACACATCATGATGGGCCCCTCTAAGGTAGACGCAGTTTAATGCTTGTGTGACCCACCTAAACGTGTGGAGACGCAGTTTAATGCTTGTGTGACCCACCTAAACATATGGATCGTCCTGATTATTGCCCCTCAAACATGTATTCTCTGTTGCGGGTAAAGATGTGTGGATGGATGGACTGTTCATAAATGAGGGGAAGGATGGCTTCCCAGCCATTCCATTCCTTTCGAGCATTCTCCATTACTCTGGCAGAGTGTGACGGTTCAAACGCCGTACCTAGTTCCAACACGGCACAAGGTGATTATATATAAGCTGTCCGCTGAACGTGGGGACCATTGACCGTGTTTTTTCCGCCGTTGCTGAGTGCTCCTCTAGGCATGTTGGAATCGGTAAGGTGGAAAACTTTTTACTTTCTCTCATCGTTTATTTAATCATTTTTACTCCACAAAATTCTACGTTTCCAAAATCAAATTCATTTTCCTCAATTTTTTATGGAAATTATTTAATTTATCTTTATTTGCGAAACCGCTTTCATTATTTTTGCTTTTTTTGACATAGTTATCTTAAATCACTCTGATAAATATTTCAGTAATCAGACAAGGCGTTTTGTTTGTTTTCTCACTTTCTTTTAGTTCATGTAAAAAGGGTCGGAAGATTTCAACCACCCATCTCCTGTTAGCCAGCGCGTGGGTGTGAAGCACATGCCACATTCACAAGCTCTTATCTTTAAATGCCAATCCAATCATGCGGAAATTTGTCTACTCGATATCATCTCCTCATTTTCCCTTCTGATCCATCTCCAAAACAAGGCCATGTCTCATTATCATTCCAAGGCTGATGAACTTATATTTCTCCTAATTATCTAGACTTTTAAGTATTACTTTACATTTTTTTATTATATTCTGAAAGTCAATCTATCTTTGTGTCACTCCTCATTAAATTGACGTTATTATCTATTTTTTTACGATTTTTTATGTTCCTAATCTTTTCTGATTATTCAAAAACACACTCTTTTGATGGCTTCGAAGATAGGTGACAGGGGAATGCGTATATTTCTGTCCATCATCCTTGATTTCACGGGAGAGTACTTGAAGAATTTATTAATTTAGTTTTGGATAGGCTTTTTAGCACTTGCTTCAGAATGTGGTACACGTAAGATAGCTTCCCTCAATGCATTATCTTCCCCCTCGAGGCAACATTATAGTTTGTAGATGGGGGAGTGTCCTTTATTATCTCATACATGGGGTGATCCCATTTTCCTTCGCATTTTCCCAATTTCAGACAAGCGATGTAGATGCTCCTTCCCATGTATTAAATAATGACGGGAATAGAAAGTGGACAACCGCTCTTCTTGGTCAGGCTTCAAGTTGAGAATTAATTGCCTGCCTACAAAAGCTACCGTTATTTAGGGAAGTGGTACAGGAGCATGTGCATAGCACTCCACTTCTTAAATGGTGGAGAAGACCCCAACTATACCTGTGGTTGATCTGAAACGGCCTCATACCTGACATGGTCCAACATGAAAAATATCAAGAAAATGATCTTGGGCCACCAGTTTGACCCGATGTTTGATGGGTACAGCGGGTGTTTGTGCTGGCTGTATTTGAGAGAAAAGTGTATTAGAAAAGCATATTTGAAATGGGTAGATGTAGAGGATGATGTTAATAAGAGATTTTTTTTTTATTAGGAAGTAAGTAATGGTAATTGAAAATATAGATAATGATAAGAAAAATAGAATTATTAAAAATATTAAAACATTATATTACATCAGAAATAAAGAGATATATTCTAAATACACTCCATCTAATCACATTCCAATTGTAAATTCAATTTGGTAGTCTATTCATCATGTTTGAATGACCCACCATAACATGATAAAGGGTAGAAAATCCACACAATAAGAAGAATGGCTTGGGAAATATCAAAATTATGGAGGGTTCCTGTATTTTTTTTTCTAATCCTTATGTTTATTGTTATTTTGTCTTTTAAACCGTGATGATACCATACTAACCTAACAGGGAAATAGAAGATAATGGAAGGATAATAAATTGGGTTTGATTTCTTGCAATGTGACACCTCAGCATGTGCTCCATGATCCCCACCTTCCATCCTTGCACATGGCTTACCAGCTCTCTCTTATTCAACTATTTCACAGTGGGACTCACTCATTTACATTATTGTTTCCATCCCAGCTTAACCTGACATGCAGACAAATTCCCACTAAAGTGCCAGACCAAATTCTGTACCTTTGCTGTGGTGTGCCACCATAAAGATTTTTTATCTCCAAAATGAGGCCCACGGGATGGATGGGGGTTGGTTTGAAATTTTTACAAATGAAGTTGCTCTATCCTCCTCCAGCATCCTTGAAGCTAAGTATCAAATTATGGCCACCGTACACACAACTAGAAAAATATAAGCCTCTATCAATCTTTGTTTCTAATTTAAAACTAAACTATTTCAACCTTATATGCATACATATGTCTAAATCATTGAGATATAGCCTTATAAATTTTCTACATATTGTTATTAATACTTTTCTTCAGATCCATAAATGAGATGTAAAGCATCCATATACTAATATTTAAAAAAGTATAATAATATAATAATCTCATGGGGAATATTCTTGCGCACTACGTGGAGGCCTCCATGAGTGATAGGTGTGGGGCTGGATAGTTGCTTGTTGTGGAAGTTACAATGGCAAGGCAGAGATGACGTGATGAGCTTGATTTATGGGACAGACATGGCGCGTGAACCATGTAGAGGCGTGTAGGTTAGCTGCACTGGGAAGAATAAACGGCGGTCGTGGCATGTGACACATGCGCCACATGTGTGGCAAAAATTCCAATGTCGGTCCCCCTCCTTTTTGCGGGTAAGATGGATGTTGCTGTACATAGCCAGTGGAGGGTGGATTAGCCATTCCAGGATCATGATCGCATTCCCAGGGATTTGATCT
>JAYJMB010087421.1:38829-65598 GCA_036873735.1 Pouteria campechiana | reverse complement strand
TTATACATGCTTCATTGATTCGCTTGTGCATATCATATAAAGAGATTAATCACTTAAAGCTTTGTAAATTAACATCCTCCAATCATAAGTAAATCATTATCATACTCTCAGACATTCATACATATCTTAGATCAAAAATAAATTGAAAAACCCATTATCTCATATCTACTGTAGATGAAGTCACCCCGTTGTCTATAGGTTTGTCTAAAGACACCTAATTCTTCTGAACTCTCGAGGACATACTCAATAAAAACCTTCTTTTAACTTCAACTTAGACCCACCTATCACATTCACTATTGGCAATAAAAATCCCCTTTTCAGAAGAAGGCAATTCAAATTCCCACTATTTCCCTCTCCACTCTTCATCTTCTTGGCGTCACTTTTCTTTGCTCATCTCACTGCCAAAAACCCCTTAAGTTCCTCCACATCAAAGCCCCAAAACCTCAACTGATGGAGATGGCAGATTCAACAACTACAAAAATGATTTTAGCCTCTACATCTGGTAGGAGAAGAAACAAAGAAGAATCAGAAGAAATACAACCACCTCACAAACTAAGGTTTCATAGAAACTAGCTTCTTAAGGTAACCTTTCGAAATGATGAACAAAGCTGTCATGCGTTTATGAGCACGTATAACAAAAGGAAGGTACTAAAAGGAAAGGTTATTGATTTTGACTTCTTCAAAGAAATAAAGATGGAAGTATGTAGTTGGATAAGTTTCCGGGGGTGGAACGAATTTATGAGTTGCAAAGATAAATGTTATTCGAGAATGGTAAAAATACTTATTTGTAACTATGATCATAAGATGAAAAAGTCCTAGATTGGGGACAAGGAAATAGATATATCCCTTGAAATCATTAGAGAATGCTTAAATCTTCCCATGATTGAAATGTAGACATTTGAGTGGCCAACAACCAAGAAAGAGGTATCTTCACAGTTAACAAAGACAACCATTGGGGATGATGTAAAAAGTCTCAACCCTAAGAATCTAGATGTAAATCTAAGACTTTCACATAATGTCCTAATCAAAAATGTATATCCCAAGATTGGAAGTAGGGAAAGGATTTCAGAAAGGGATGCAAGGACTCTGTGGGCACTGAAATACAAGAACAAGCTAGATCTAGCCAAACTCATGTCTAAACAACTTTAGTAAGTAAAATCATCATCAAGACTCCCTCTACCCTATGGAATGACAATGACCAAAATATTCAGAAAGGTAAAGGTGAATCTATCACATGAAATACCAGAAGAATTCAAGTACTAAGACATGATTAATAAGGTGACATTGAAAGGAATGGGGATATCCATTTCATCAGAAGGAGTGATCACTGAGAGAGTAAAGAAGGTAGGAAAAAGAGTTAGAGAAGAAGAAGAAGAAGAAGAAGAAGAAGAAGAAGAAAAAGAAAGGGTTGAATCAGTTAGAGAAGAAAGGGAGGAAGTTCCCTCAACAGTAGTAGAAGGTGTCAACTCATATATACAAACTGATGAACTAAATAGAGTAGTGTCACTAAACATTTTATGACTGAAATGATAAATGAGCTAATACAAGATTATTTCTTTGTTGAAGAAAGTGTAATAATGGAAAATGAAGATCCTGCAGCAGAAATAATAAGAGATGAAGAAGAAAAATTAGGGGACCAACAAGAGGAACATGTACATTCAAGCTTAGTAGAAATAGAAGCAGAGGCAGCAGCTGCACCATCTCCACCTCATAGTCCAAAATCATTCAAAACAACCCACTCACCTTCACCAACTCATCCTATTCCATAAGACCTAGAGAATAGACTCTTCATTGTTGAAACATTCTTTTCATTTTTCAATGCTAGGATGGATTCAATGGATCAAAAACTAGACACTCTAATTTCCTCAGTTAAAGCCATCAAAGATCAAACACAATCATCTAAATCATCTCCAAAACTTTCTCCAATCCATAGAGCCAGACCTATTTCACAAATCAGGTGCACTCATTCCTCAACTTCCCCTTTATTCTCTAACTTCCATCACTCACCTTCTATTCACATATCTCATAACCCTTCAATCTCCAAACCTTTCTCATATTCATCTCAATCTGAGTCAGTTGAAGTACTCTCTAATTCAGAAATACCACTTGCTCAAATTGTCAAAATCATAAAACCCATCTTAAAGAAAAACACTCATTTTTAATTAAGTCTCTCCCATAGAATAACTCATCCTCATCGCTCCATTATTAGAACTAGGAAATTTACTCTTGCTGAAAAAGGAAAAGCACCTTTACATTGCCCAAAATAATTCTATCTCACTTCCACAAAAGATCCTAAAATATTTGTACCTCCTAATATCTCTATTCCACCACCAATAAAACTTAGCAAGAAGATAAGATTAACAGAAGAAGAAATTAAGCACAAATAAAAGATAAATAAATGTGCTTACTATAAATTGAAAGCTCGAAATGCAAGTTTTAGTTATTTGGATCTTCCATTCCCACACTTTGATGGCCCTGAATTCATAAAATTTAACATTCATATCATTAAAAGTTTCCCTAAAAACTTCAAGACTAATCGTCCAAACATAGATGAATTCGTTGATACCTTCATACTAAATTGCTAGGGACCATCATCATCATCCACCCCAACTCCTCCTCAAATAAGCAAATCTTGATTTGTTAAGACAACTTCGAGAGTATCACCTTGCACTATTCTTGAAGCATCAGACCCTAATTTGTTCTATCTCCCATATGATTTATATCAACATAGTAGGTTCATACAAATCAATGTATATTTTGCTAACTTACCTCCACCCTTTCTTGAATTTAATAATCCATATTATTTTGAGAGGATAAGAGTAATTGAACTTAAAGGAACTGTTTCCACAAAATCTAGGACTTCACCATCCATCCCAACAATTTCTTCCTTGAGTATCTCACCTCCTCTTCTTACTTTACCCAATGCTCCTCCTTCCTCAAGATTCAAAATTCCAATCACTAAAACTAAGAAATCCATTTCTAAACCTTCAAATGTTGATGACCGCTTAGAAAATTACAGACACATTAATCCTATTCCCATAAGTCATACTTTATAAAAAAAAGGATGACAGCCAATGCTAAAGCAAGGAAAACCTCTTTCTTATCCATATTTAGTAGATCCTATATTTCAACTTTGCCTTAAGGTTGTCAATTACAAGGAAAGCACTGTACGAACTAAAGACAATGTTTAGACTGCTAAAAACATTATATTTTGATTTTATCTATATGTTGTACATTTACTTTGCACATCAATGAAGTATGCATTCTCAGATAATGCTTGAATGTTCTTAATCTATAGATTTTCCATATTGTTTGAATATTATTCCTTGAAAAGCTATTCATCTTTTTGATTATGATAAAAAAGGGAAGAAAAATAATGCAACTTGAGTGAAAATTGAGGTACCTATTCAGGGGGAGCCGAGCCACATGAGCCAAAATTAAAAATAAAACACTAAGCCAGGAGAAGTTAAATAAGCAAACTGTGCAATAAGTCACGGGGAGCCATAAAACATTTATCTATATGTAAATCTTAATTACATTTATAAATATCTTTACTCTCTCTGAAAGTTATTTCACTCAAATGTTTTATCTTCATCAAAAAGAGGGAGAATGTTGAATCAAATGGTGCATATGACAAACAACCAAGTTTTGATGATGAACAATATATAAGTAAACATTTGTGGTACCGACAACTATGTTCCCAAACATTGCAAATACAGATATAAATATACAGGGAAATAATTTAAATATAGTGGACAATGTACATAGCGAGTGCATTAGCAAGCAAAACCCACTGATAGAAAAGAAGACAAGAATGCTAAGAAAGAATGACACTAAAATATTGTAAAGAAGACATCAAGTATATCTATAGTTATGAAGTTCAAGCCTAAATGAGTGATGGAGTAAATCTTCTACAGACAAAGTCAATGTTAGATAGCATCTACTCAAGGAGATTCAGACGAATCATTCCACGGACAAGTCAGATAAACTACTTATAATCAACACTTGTCTACAACACAAAGACTAATTCAGTTTGCAGAAGCAGAGATGAAATAGAGCTAAAATCAAACAGATGAAGAGATAAAGTGAAGCGAAATTATTCAAACATTTGTCTCTCGCATAAAGTCTATCTAAAACTAAAGAAGAACAAGGAACTTATCTGCAATCTCTACAAAAAATACAGAAGACAAAGTAGAAGTGGCACAACAGCAGAAGAACAACTTTGTCTATCGTCTTCATCTACAAAAGTTTTTTGCCACTTATGAACCATTAGACAACCACTAAAGAAATAAGTCTTCTATGGCTCAACAAGTCATCTGTTACTTCTGATAGACAACCCATCATATGAATGACTAAAAAGAGGCTTCGTCTGCATGCCACAGCTTCGTCTATCACTTACAATATATGAACCAACAAATGAACCATTCGGAAGACTTTGTTTGCGGCCTGCAACTTTGTCTGGAAATTTCAACAAATAAACAATAGACAAAGTTATGTCATCTATCAAGGAAGGAGCCTTGTCTGCCAACAATAATCATCTGCTACTGACAACTAACCAAGCCACTTTGGTTGATGAAAAGAAAAACTTCATCTGGTGAAAGTCACTTCGTCTACTATGAAGAAGCTTTATCCGCACCACAAAGATTGTTTACTACTTACAAGAGACAAAGCTACCTTGCCTAATGTAAAAAACTTCATTTCCTAAGAGAGTATTGTCTGATGAGCAGTAAAGAAGAAGAACTTTGTTTGTGTGTCTACAATTCATCTGTTACTTATAATGGATAAACTAGAAGATGAAGTAAAATATTGCAATGGTCTTTGACAAAATTACAAAGACGAAGTTGTCTATTATGTGGATCTACTCAGAGCCACTTAGTCTATTACTTACAAGAGAAAAATCAAAAACATGATAGGACAAAGTTCTTAGATAAAATATGGCATATCATGAAAAGTAGAAGCCACATATACCAGACATCCCTGACTGCACTCTCCAATCAAAATCTTATTCAAAATAGATTCTATTAAACAGGCTAGACAAATCAAGCTTAGCTGAAGATGGAAGAAATTCAAAGGCAAGTAGTCTATATTTTGATAAAGTTTGAAACTTTTAGAGGCTGCATCCCTTCAGATTTACTAGGTGTCTTTCCAAGGTATTTGATAAAACTGGAAAGGCATCTTTTTCAAGAATGGTGTTGCAGGCTTTCTAGCTACAAATGAGTCTCTTAAGAAGATAGATTTTCAATGGGAGAAATCAAAACAGTCTTCAACATTCAAAAGAAAGCCAACTACCTCCAATGGACAAAAATTTCTAAAGCAATATAAAGGTAGTGCAGTGTCAACGAAGAAGGTTGAGAAAGCTGAAAGAGAAATCAAAAGAGAGCTTAATCAACTAACATCTTTCAATTATATTACACTTCCTCTTAGATAATCAATCTCCATTGCACTAATAGACAATGAGTCCAAAAGTTCTATCTTAATCATATATTTGGAGTACTAATATCTAATGGGCTTCAATGAGATATCATTATATATATATATGTTCTCAAAATATGTACAAATTGGCCTAGCAAAAGAGGCAATGTAATGTGCAAAATGAGTGTTATCAATCAGCAATGTGAGTTGGTGGTGAGCTCAAGAAAACCATATTTATGAGTTTTTGGTGAGCTCTGGAAAGCCAACAAGTTTGTTAGTGATCTTTGAAATTAGTAGTTTCTTGGTGAGCTCCAACAAAACAAAAGATTGCTGGGAGTACTATATTTACACCACTTGGAGCTAGAACCCAGAAGAGTGATGGGAGCCCTAGTGTATGTCCATTATATGGGATATAGTGGAACCCAAGGCATAATGAGTATGTACTCTTGGAAGAGTAGATGTAGGGACGGGGTTCCCAAACCACTATAAAAGTTGTTGTGTGTCTTGTCTGCTTGATCATGTTACTTTTCTTATGGTTGTTTCATTATCGCATTTCACATATCACTATGTAAATAATCACTTATCTGAAATAAGTATAGCTAAGAGAAGTTAAACCTGAAAGGGAAGCAACACTATGACCAAACAAACACATATGAAAATTGCATATGTGCTGCATGTTAACTTCTGCTTAACTCATTAATTTTTAGTTGGCCATAATTTTAATATACTCAATTCACTTATCCCCTCATGAGCTATTAATTTACATGGGACGAACACTCTCAAATCCATAGGATGCAATTCTATCAAATTTAGCCAATTTAAAAATTCTTAAGTAATAGCTTCAAAACTCTAAAACGCATTACATTTCAAATCTTTTCAAACTTTATGTACTTCAGAACTCTGAGGATTAACTTAACACTTCTAAAAATTTAGATTTTCTTAGCTTACGTACTTTAATTCATCATTTTTAACATGTTTAAGTATAATTTTTGACATTTAAATGCGGGAAACGACCAAGAGAATAATCCAGAGGCATGAAATGCAACTTGAATATATTTATAAAATAATACATTTTTAGTGAATTTTCATAGTTTCGGAAATCTAATTTATTTTGCCTAATATAGAACTTTAAAGACTATTTTTAGGCTTCTAAGAATAACAATTCTCAAAAAAAGGCTATTTAAGAAGTCTGAACATTAAACTTTAGACCTCTAAAATGCACAGTTAAAATTCTATCCAAATTTAGCATATTTAAAAATTCTAAAGAAATAACATCAAAACTCTAATACATGTTACATTTCAAATGTTTTCAAACTTTCCTACTTGAGAACTCTTGGGTAGTAACTTTAAACTTTTAAAATTTGAGAATTTCTTAGCTTACATACTTTAATTCATAATTTACAATAAGTTTGATTATAATTTTTTTCTTTTAAATGCTTGAAAAGGCAAAGAGAATCATCCAAGTGATTGACATGCATCTTGAATATGTTTATAAAATATTACATTTCCATGAATCCTCATTATTTCAGAAATCATTTTTTTGCCTACTTCAAAACTTTGAAAATTATTTTCAAACTTTTGAATTACCACAAATCTAAGCAAAAGGGTAATTTAAAAGTTTGAACATTAAACTTTAGAATTCTAAAATTTGCAGGATGCAATTCTATCCAAAGTTAGCCTATTTAAAAATTATGAAGTAATAACATCAAAACTTTGATACGCGTTACATGTCAAATCTTTTCAAACTTTGTATAATTTAGAACTCGAAGTTATTAACTTAAGACTTCTAAAAATTGAGATTTCCTTAGCTTATATACTATAATTCATAATTTTGAATATGTTTAAGTATAATTTCTTGCTTTTAAAATATTGAAAATGGCCAAGAGAATCATCCATAGGAATTAAATGCAATTTGAATACATTACTAAAATAATACCTTTTTAGTGAATCCTAATAGTTTCAAAAGTCTATTTTTTTCCTATTTCAAAAACTTTGAAAACAGTTTTTAGGCTGTTGAAGAATGATAATTCTATGCAAAAGGCTATTTAGGAAGTTTGAACATTAGACCTCTCAAATGCGCAACATGCAATTCTATTCAAATTTAGCCTATTTAAAAATTATGAAGTAATTACTTCAAAACTCTAAAATGCATTACATTTCAAATTGTTTCAAACTTTATCTGCTTTAGAACTCTGAGGTATTAGCTTAAAACATTTGAAAATTGAGATTTTCTTAGCCTACATACTTTAATTCAACATTTCCAATAGGTTTAAATACAATTTTTCAATTTTAAATGTGAGAACCAGCCAAGAAAATAATCAAGATGCATGAAATGCAACTTGAATATGTTTGTAAAATAAT
The DNA here is from genome assembly GCA_036873735.1 of Pouteria campechiana. Lineage (NCBI taxonomy): Eukaryota > Viridiplantae > Streptophyta > Magnoliopsida > Ericales > Sapotaceae > Pouteria > Pouteria campechiana. The sequence goes on along the minus strand of JAYJMB010087421.1, from coordinate 57,825 downwards.
ACATTTTCAGTGAAAACTCATAGTTTTGGAAATTTGATTTTTTTGCCTACTTTAGAACTTTGAAAACAATTTTCAAGCTTCAAAAGAACGACAATTCTCAAAAAAAGGCTATTTAGGAAGTCTGAACATTAAACTTTAGACCTCTAAAATGCGCAGTATGCAATTCTATCCAAAATTTAGCATATTTAAAAATTCTAAAGAAATAACTTCAAAACTATAATAAACATTACATTTCAAATGTTTTCAAACTTTTCTTACTTCAGAACTCTTAGTTAGTAACTTTAAACTTTAAAAATTGAAGAATTTCTTAGCTTGCATAATTTAATTCATCATTTACAATAAGTTTGACTACAAATTTTTTCTTCTAAATGCTAGAAAAGGCAAAGAGAATCATCTAGACGAATAAAATAAAATACATTTATAAAATAATATATTTTTTGTGAATCCTCTTTGTTTCAAAAAATCTTTTTTTTTGTCTGCTTCATAACTTTGAAAATGGTTTTCAAACTTTTTTTGTACCATGATTCTAAGCAAAAGGGTAATTTAGAGGTTTGAACATTAAACTTTGGACCTCTAAAATTCGCAAGGTGTAATTCTATCCAAATTTAGCCTATTTAAAAATTCTAAAGTAATAACTTCAAAAATCTGAGATGTGTTATATTTCAAATCATTTTAAACTTTGTCTATTTCAGAACTCTGAGGTATTAACTTAAGACTTCTAAAAATTGAGATTTCCTTTGCTTACATACTATAATTCATGATTTTAAATATGTTTAGGTACAATTTCTTTCTTTTAAACACTGAAAATGACCAAGAGAATCATACAGAGGAATTAAATGCAATTTGAATACAATTCAAAAATAATACATTTTTAGTGAATCTTATTAGTTTTAGAAATGCAATTTTTTTCCTATTTCAAAAACTTTGAAAATGGTTTTAAAGTTGCTGATGCAATTCTTATTGAACTAAATAGTGAATATGGCAAACAACCAAGTTTTGATGATGAGCAACAACATATGAGTGAACATGCATGGTACTGACAGTTGTGTTCCCAAGCATTGCAGAAATAGATATGAATATACAGGGAAACAACTCAGATGGAGTAGACATCATACATAGCAAATGCATTAGCAAGCACAATCCACTGACTGAAAGAAGATAAGTATGATCAGAAAGATTAGCTTTGAAACTTTGAAGAGAAGCCATCTAGTAAATTTGTAGCCATGAAGATCAAGCCTCAATGAGTAATTGAGAAAATTGTTTACAGATAAAGTTAGTGTCAGATATCATCTACCCTAGGATGATTAAGCAAATCGTTCCAGGAACAAGTCAAAAAAACTATTTATAATCAACACTTGTCTATAACAAATAGATGAATTTAGTTTGCAGAAACAAGAGATGAAACGGAGCTGAAATCAGACAAATGGAGAAGCCAAAATGGAGTCAAATTGCTCAAGCATTTGTCTCTCATATAAAGATCATCTGAAAGTTGAAGAGGCTAAGGAACTTGTCTGCAATCTCTACAAAAAATATAGAAGACAAAGTAAAAGTGGTACAGCAACAGAAGAATAACCTTATCTGCCATCTTAATTTGCAAGGGTTGCCTGCCATTTGCAAACTATCAGATAACCACTAAAGAAGCAAGTTGACTATACCCCAACAAGTCTTCTGTTAGTTCTAATAGACAACCCATCATATGAATGACTAAAAGGAAGATTCATCTATATACCACAACTTCGCCTATCACTTACAATAGACAAACCAATAGATGAACCATTTGATAGACCTTATCTATGGCCTGCAACTTTGTCTACTGATTTCAACAGACAAATAATAGACAAAGTCATGTTGTTTATTAGGGAAGGAGCTTCATCTACTGAGAAGAATCATCTACTACTTATAACAGACAAAACCACTTTGGCTGATGAAAAGAAGACTTCCTCTAGTGAAATTCCCTTCATCTGCTATAGAGAAGCTTTGTTGGTGCCATAAATATCATCCACCACTTACAACAAACAAAGCTACTTCGCCTAAATGGAAGAAACTTCGTCTGCAAAGAGAATGTCATCTAATGAGAAACAAAGAGGAAGAATTTCACTTGCACCTCTACAATTCATCTATTACTTATAACAGATAAACAAGAAGACAAAGTAAAATGCTGCAATGGTCTCTAACAGAATTGCAAAGATGAAGTTGTCTATTTTGTGGATCTGCTCAAAGAAACTTTGTCTATTACTTACAAGAGACAAATTCAAGACATGATCTGATAAAGTTCTCAGATAAAATATGGCATGAGTAGAAGCCACCTATACCAGACATCACTGATTACACTTTTTGGTCAAAATGTTATTCAAAGCAGATTCTATTAAGCAAACTGGACAAATCAAGCTTAGCTGAAGATGGAAAGAAATTTAAAGGAAAGTAGTCTACATTCTGATAAAGGTTGCAACTTTCAGAGGCTCCATCCCTTCAAGCTAAATGAGTGTCTTTCCAAATTAATGAAAGAGTCAGTCAAGCAGAAAAGTCGCTATCCAGTATTTTCTAAAATGGCATCTTCTTCAGCAACGATGCTACAAGCTTTCCACATACAAATGAGTTTCATAAGAAGATAGTTTTTCAACAAGAGAAATCAGAATAGTCTTTAACATTTAAAGGAAAGCCAATGACCTCCAATGGGCAGAAATTTCTATAGCAATATAAAGGTAGTGCAGTGTCAATGAAGAAGTTTGAGGAAGCTAAGAGAAAAATCAGAATAGAGTTTAATCAAGTAACATCTCTCAATTAGACTACGCTTCCTCTTAAACAATCGATCTCCACTGAACTGATAGATAATGAGCCTAAAAGTTCTATTTTAATTATACACTTGGAGAATATATATCGAATGAGCTTCAATAGATATCATTTTATATGTTCACAAAACATGTATAAATCAACGTAGAAAAGAGGCAATGTAATGTGCAAAATGCATGTTGTTAATCAGCTATGTGAGTTGGTGATTAGCCCAAGAAAACCACATTGTATGAGTTATTGGTGAGCACTCAAAAACCCACAAGTTTGTTGGTGATCTTCGAAACTAGTGAGTTTCCTGGTGAGCTTGTGAAACAAAAAGAGTGTTGAGAATACTATATTTATACCCCTTGGAACTGGAATCTAGAAAAGTCTTGGGAACATTGTTTATGCCCCCCAGAGCTGGAATCTAGACGAGTGTTGGGAGCACTTCGTATTTCCATTATATGGGATATAGTAAAACCCAAGGCACAATGAGTGTGTATTCTTGGAAGAGTTAATGTAGGGACGGGGTTCTCAAACCACTATAAAAAGTGTTGTGTTTTGTTTGCATGATTGTTTTAACTTGCATATAATTGTTCCATCATCATAGTTCACTCATCACTACACACACAATTACATCCCTAAAAAGAGAATGGCTAAGAGAAGTTGAATTTGGAAGTGAAGTAGTCATGTTGATTAATTTAATAGATATGTAAACTACATATGTGCTACATCACTACTTTTCCTTAGCTCATTAATTTTTATATGCTCAATTCACCCCTCCCCTCTTGAGCTACTCATTTACATGGAACAAATAAGTGGTATCAGAGTAGGCTTTGTGAGTTAATTTTAACTACCAGAAGTTAACTTGTGAAGAGATTCTAATGGCCAAATCATTCCAGAACATTCCCACTCAGGGACAAGTTAGTTGCAAAATTTTATGCATTATCGTTCTGTTATAGACTCTAAAAATTTGAAATTTTTGTCTCCCATTAAACTTGATAAAATATACATGTGTGGCCTTTAAAAAAATGCATGAGAAATTATTTGTAACAAAGCTAACAAAGTCCAGAGGACCCAAGCAATTTGACTTTATACAGAAGCTACAGAGATAAGAAAAGTCAAAAGATGCATTTAAGGAAAATCTAGAGGAGCTAAAGACAATCAAGTAGCCAATTTTCTATATCTTATCGGTTCAAGAAAATGAGGTAACTTCCTAATCTAAATTTTCAAATCTTTAAGAAATTTAAATTTGCTTTGAATGTTACTAGATTGATAGCATATCATCTTGAATGCCATACAAAGTAAGCAACCTAAAAATTGAAAGTATATCATTCAGACTCATTTGTACATGGTTCATTGACTTGCTTATGCATATAAAGAGACTAATCACTCAAAGCTTCAAAAATTAAGGACTACTAATCATAAGTAAACTAATATTATCTCCTCAAACAATCATGCTTATCTTAGATCAAAACAAATTGAATAACCCCATCATCTCATATTTCTCAACAGACGAAGTCATCACTTTGTTTGTAGGATTGTTTGATGCCACCAAATTCGCCTAAAGCTCTCAAGGAAGTACTTGATAAAATCCTTCTTTTAACTTCATCTCAGACCTACCTCTTGCATTCACTATTGGCGACAAAAATTCCCTTTTTAGAAGAAGGTGATTCAAATTCCCGATGTTTTCCTCTCCACTCCTTGTCTTCTTGGCCCCATTTTCCCCTACTCGTCTCACTGCCAAAAATCCCCTAAGTTCCTCCACATCAAATCCTAAAACCTCAACTAATGGAGATGGTGGATTCAAGGAATGCAGAGATGATTTTACCATCTACATCTGGTAGAAGAAGGGACCGACAAGAATTGGAAGAGATGCAATCAGCTCACAAACTAAGGTTTCATAGAAATTGGCTTCTTGAGGTAACCTTTTGAAACAATGAGCAAAGCTATCAAGAGTTTATGAGCAAGTATAACAAAAGGAAGGTAGTGAAAGGAAAGGCTATTGATTTTGATTTCTTCAAAGAAATGAAGATGAAAGAATGTAGTTGGATAAGTTTCCAAGGGTGGAATGAATTCATGAGTTGCAAAGATAAATGTTATTCAAGAATGGTGAAAATACTTCTTTGCAACTATAATCCTATGATGAAGAAGTCTTGGATTGGGGAAGACTTCTTCATCATAGGATTATAGTTGCAAAGATACCTCTGCCTTTCTGAATATTTTGGTCAACACCCAGGAAAGAGCTATTTTCACAGCTAATCGAGACAACTATTGGGCACGATGTAAAAAGTCTCAACCCTAAGAATCTTGATATAAATCTGAGACTTGCTCACAATATCCTAAGTAATAATGTATATCCCAAAATTGGAAGCATGGATAACATTTTAGGAAGGGATACAAGGACTTTGTGGGCATTGAAATACAGGAAGAAGCTAGATCTAGCCAAACTCATGTCTAAACAACTTCATCAAGTAAAATCATAATCAAGACTTCCTCTACCCTATGGAATGGTAATGACCAAAATATTCAGAAAGGCAGAGGTGAATCTATCACATGAAGTACCAAAAGAATTCAAGTAATCAGACATGATTAATAAGGTGACCCTGAAAAGAATGGGTATATCCATTTTATCTGAAGGAATGGTCACTAAGAGAGCAATGAAGGTAGGAAACAGAGTTAGAGAAGAAGAAGAAGAAAAAGAAGAAGAAGAAGAATGCGTTGAATCAGTCAGAGCAGAAAGGGTGGAAGTTCCCTCAACAACAGGAGAAGGTGTCAACTCATATATACAAACTGATAAACTAAATAGAGAAGATGTCACTAAAAATTTTGTGACTAAAATGATAGATGAGCTTATATAAGATTATTTCTTTGCCAAAGAAAGTGCAAGAATGGAAAATGAAGATCCTGCATCAGAAAGGATAAGAAATGAAGAAGGAAAATTAGGGGATCAACATTAGAAACATGCACATTCAAGCTCAGCAGCAATAGAAGCAAAGGCAGTAGCTGAACCATCTCCCCCTCATTGTCCAAAATCATTTAGATCAACCCACTCACCTTCACCAACTCATCCCATTCCACAAGATTTAGAGAGAAGACTTATTAATGTTGAAACATTCTTTTTTTGCTCTCAAGTCTAGGATGGAATGGATCGAAAACTAGACCCTCTGATTTCCTCAGCCAAATCCATCAAAGACCAAACACAATCATCTCAATCCTCTCAAAAATTTTCTCCAGTCCACATAACTAGATCTATTTCATAAATTTGGACTACTCATTCCTTAACTTCCCCTTCTACTCATGTAACTTACAACTCTCCAATTTCTACATCTTCCTCACTTTCATCTCCATCTAAGTCAGATGAAGCACTCTCTGATTCAAAAATACCACTTGCTCAAATTCTCAAAACCATAAAAACCACCTTAAAGAAAAACACCCTTTTTTCATTAAGTCTCTCCGACAGAACCAGTCATCCTCATCACTCCATTACTAGAACTAAGAAATTCACTCCTACTGAAAAAGGAAAAGCACCTCCATATTTCCAGAAAAATTCTATCTCACTTCTACAAAAGATCCTAAAAAATTTGTATCTCTCGATATCTCCATTCCACCACCAATAAAACTTAGTAAAAAGATAAGATTAACAAAAGAAGAAATCCAACACAAAAAAAGATAAATAACCATGCTTCCTTTGAATTGAAAGCTCAAAAGGCAAGTTTTAGCTATTTGGATCTTCCATTTCCACAATTTGATGATCCGGAATTCATAAAACTTAATATTGATCTCATTGAAAGTCTTTTCCCTAAAAACTTCAAGCCAGATCTTCCAAACATAAATGAATTTGTTAATAACTTCATACTAAATTTTCAGGGACTATCATCATCATCCACACCAATTCATCCTCAAACAAACAAATCCTTATTTGTTAAGACAACTTTAAGAGCATCACCTTGCATTGTTCTTGATGCATCCAATAATCTATTATATCTCCCATATGATATATATCAACAGTGTAGGTTCATGCAGATCAATGCAGATTTTGCTAACTTACCTCCACCCTTTCCTAAATTTAATAATCCAATTTATTTGGAAAGGATAAGAGTAATTGAACCTAAAGGAACTGTCGCCATAAAATCTGGGACTTCACTGTCCATCCCAACAGTTTCTTCCTCTAGTATCTGACCTCCTCTTTTTAGTTTACCCAATCCTCCTCCTTCCTCAAGATTTAAAATTCCTATCACTAAAATCAAGAAATCCATTTCTAAACCTTCAAAAGTTGATGACCCCATAGAAAATTATAGCACATTAACCTTATTCCCATAAGTCATACTTTATACAAAAGAAGGATGGTAGCTAATGCTAAAGCCAGTGCTCAAGGAAAACCTCTTCCTTATCCATATATAGTAGATGTTGAATTTCAACTTTGCCTCAAGGTTGTGAATTACAAGGAAAATACTGTACAACCTAAGGACAATGTTTAGATTGCTAAATACATTGTATTTTGATTTGTCTATATCTTTGTACTTTGATCTTGTAAATTTACTTTGCACATCAATGAAGTTTACATCCTTAGATAAAGTTCTCAATTTTTAGCTTTTTCATACTATTTGAATGTCATTCCTTGATAAGCTATTTATCTCTTTGATTATGACAAAAAGGGGGAGAATTATAGTGCAACTTTAGTGAAAATTGAATAGACCATAGAATAATACAGAGTACAAATCATAGTACCTAATAAGGGGGAACCGAGCCACATGTCCAAATAGTGAATTTAAAGCTAAAAGAAGCTAGAGCTTGATAAGTAAAAGAAGCTAAAGCTAGATGAGATAAACAAAATACTATGCACTAAGCCAAGGGGAGCCATAATATATCTAAGCGTAAAATTCTTGTGCATTTACAGCTTTATTCTCTTTGAAGGGTATTTCACTAAAATATTTTTTCATCATCAAAAAGGGAGAGAATGTTAAACTAAATAGTGCATATGGCAAATAGCTAAGTTTTCATGATGAGCAACAACATATGAGTGAACATGTGTGGTAATAACAGTTGTATTTCCAAGCATTACAGAAACAAATATGAATATATAGGGAAACAACTCAAATCGAGTGGATGACATACATAGCAAATATATCAGCAAACATAATCCACTGAGCGAAAGAAGATAAGTATGACCAGAAAGAATGACACTGAAACTTTAAAAAGAAGTCATCAAGTAAATCTGTAGCCATGAAGATAAGCCTCAATGAGTGATCAAGTAAATCATCTATAAATAAAGTTAGCGTCAGATAACATATGCCCTAGGAAGATTTAGGCAATTGTTCCATGGACAATTCAGAAAAACTGCTTATAATCAATGCCTGTCCGTAACAAATAGATGAATTCAGTTTGCAAAAGCAAGAGATGAAACGGAGCTGAAATCAAACAAATGAAGAAGCCAAAATGGAGTCAAATTACTCAAGCATTTGTCTCTCATATAAAGCTCATCTGCAAACTAAAGAGGCCAAGGAACTTGTCTGAATCTCTACAAAAAATATAGAAGATGAAGTAAAAATAGCACAGCAGCAGAAGAACAACCTTATCTACCATCTTCATCTGCAAGGGTTGTCTACCATTTGCAAACCATCAAACAACTACTAAAGAAGCAAGTTGACTATGCCTTAATGAGTTATCTGTTACTTCTAATAGATAACCCATCATATGAACAACTAAAAGGAGGATTCATCTACACGCTATAACTTCGTCTATCACCTACGATAGATAAATCAATAGAGGAACCATTTGAAAGACTTTGTCTACGGCCTGCAACTTCGTCTACTGATTTCAACATACAAATAATAGACAAAGTCATTTTGTCTATAAGGGAAGGAGCCTTGTCTGCCAAGAAGAATTGTCTACTACTTACAATAGACAAAGCCACTTTGGCTAATGAAAAGAAGACTTCATCTTATGAAAGTCACTTCATCTACTATGAAGAATCTTTGTCTATGCTACAAAGATTATTTGTCACTTACAACAAACAAAGCTACTTTCCCTAAATAAGAGAAACATCATCTGCAAAGAGAAGGTTGTCTGGTGAGAAACAAAGAAGAAGAACTTCATCTACACCTCTACAATTCATCTATTACTTATAACAGACAAATGAGAAGATAAAGTAAAATTCTGTAACGGTCTCTAACAGAATTGCAAAGATGAAGCTGTCTATTATGTGGATCTAATCAAAGCAACTTCATCTATTACTTATAAGAGATAAATCCAAGACATGATCTAACAAAGTTCTTAGATAAAATATGGCATATCATGAAGAGTAAAAGCCACTTGTACTAGACATTGCTGACTGTACTCTCCAATCAAAATCTTATTCAAAGTAGATTCTATTAAGTAGACAAAATAAATCGATCTTAGTTGAAGATTAAAAGAAATTTAAAGGAAAGTAGTCTACATTCTGATAAAGGTTGCAACTTTTAGAGGCTGTGTTCCTTCAGGCTTAATGGGTGTCTTTCCAAAATAATGAAAGAGTCAGTCAAGCAAAAAAGTCTTTATCTGGTGTTTGCTAAAATGAACGGCGCTGCAGGCTTTTCAGCTACTAATGAGTTTCTCAAGAAGACATCTTTTCAATAGAAGAAATCAGAATGGTCTTCAACATTCACAGGAAAGCAAACTACCTCCAATGGGTAGACTTTCTGAAGCAATATAAAGGTAGTGCAATGTTAATGAAGAAGGTTGAGAAAGTTGAGAGAAACTTTAGAATAGAGTTTAATCAAGTAACATCTCTCAATCAGACTATGCATCCTCCTATATAATCAATCTTCATTGAGTTGATAGACAATGAGCCTAAAAGTTCTCTCTTAATTATACACCTGTAGTATTGATATCTAATGAGCTTTAACAAGAGTGTTGGGAGCACTTTGTATTTCCATTATATGGGATATAGTGGGACCCAAGGCACAATGAGTGTGTGCTCTTGGAAGAGTTGATGTAGGGACGGGGTTCTCGAACTACTATAAAAAGTGTTATGTGTTTTATCTGCATGATTATTTTAACTTACATATAACTATTCCATCATCATAGTTCATATATCACTACACACATAATTACATCCTTGAAATGAGAATGGATAAGAGAAGTTGAATTTGGAAGTGAAGCAATCACGTTGATTATTTTAATAGATACGGAAACTACATATGCGCTGCATCATTATTTCTCCTTAGTTCATTAATTTTTATTTAGCCATAATTTTTATATGCTCAATTCACCCCTCCCCTCTTGAGCTACTCGTTTACATGGGACCAATAATTCTATCCAAATTTAGCTTATTTAAAAATTCTAAAGTAATTACTTCAAAGCTCTAAAATGCATTACATTTCAAATCTTTTCAAACTTTATCTACTTTAGAACTCTGAGGTATTAACTTAAGACTTCTAAAAATTGATATTTTCTTAGCTTACGTACTTTAATTCATCATTTTCAATATGTTTAAGTACAATTTTTATCATTTCAATGTGGGAAATGGCCAAGAAAATCATCTAGAGGCATGAAATGCAACTTTAATTTGTTTGTAAAATAATACATTTTCAGCGAAACCTTATAGTTTCTAAAATCTAATCTTTTACCTACTTTAGATCTTTGAAAATGATTTTTAGGTATCTAAAGAATGACAATTCTATCCAAATTTAGCATATTTAAAAATTTTGAAGAAATAACTTCAAAACTCTAATATACATTACATTTCAAATTTTTTTAAACTTTGACTACTTCAAAACTTTGAGGTACTAACTTAAGACTTCTAAAAATAGTGATTTCCTTAGCTTACAAACTTTAATTTGATATTTTTAATATGTTTAAGTACAATTTCTCGCTTTTAAACACAAAAAATGGCTAAAAGAATCATCCAGAAGAAGAAATGCAACTTAAATACATTTATAAAATAATACATTTTTAGTGAATCTCATAGTTTCAGAAATTTGTTTTTTTTTTTTTGCTTACATTAGAACTTTGAAAATGGTTTTCAGGTTTCTAAAGAGCGATAATTTTATACAAAAGGCTATTTAGGAAGTCTTAATATTAAACTTTAGACCTCTCAAATGTGCAGGATGCAATTTTATCCAAATTTATCCTATTTAATAATTCTAAAGTGATAACTTCAAAACTCTAAAATGTGCTACATTTCAAATCTTTTCAAACTTTGTCTACATCAGAACTCTAAGGTACTAATTTAAGAATTCTAAAAATTGAGATTTTCAAATCTAACACACTTTAATTCATCATTTATGATATGTTTGAGTACAATTCCTTGCTTTTAAATGCGGGAAACGACCAAGAGGATCATCCGGAGCAATGAAATAGAACTTGAATACATTTGTAAAATAATACATTTTCAGTTAATCCTCATAATTTCAAAAATCTAAATTTTTTCCTATTTCGAAAACTTTGAGAATGGTTTAAGGCTATTGATGAATGACAATTCTTCGTAAAAGGCTATTTAGAAAGTCTATACATTAGACCTCTCAAATGTGTAGGATGTAATTCTATCAAAATTTAGCCTATTTAAAAATTCTGAAGTAATTACATCAAAACTTTGATACACATTATATTTCAAATCTTTTCAAACTTTATCTACTTAAGAACTCTGAGGTATTATCTTAGGACTTCTAAACATTGAGATTTCCTTAGCTAACATACTTTAATTCATAATTTTTAATATGTTTAACTATAATTTCTTCCTTCTAAAATGTTGGAGACGACCAAGAGAATCCTCATAGAAATGAAATGTAACTTGTATACATTTGTAAAATAATAGTTTTTAGTGAATCCTATTAGTTTCAAAAATTTAATTCTTTTTTCGTACATTAGAACTTTGAAAATGATTTTTAGGCTTCTAAAGGATGACAATTTTCAGCAATAGGCTATTTAGGAAGTTTGAACATTAAACTTTAGACCACTAACATGCGCAGGATGCAATTCTATCCAAATTTAGCCTATTGAAAAATTTTAAAATAATAACATCAAAACTTTGATAGGCATTACATTTCAAATCTATTCAAACTTTGTTTACTTCAGAACTCTGAGGTACTAACTTAAGAATTCTAGAAATCAAGATTTTTGTAGCTTACACACTTTAATTCATCATTTGCAATATGTTTGAGTATAATTTTTTGCTTTCAAATGGGGGAAACGGCCAAAAGAATCATCTAGAGATATGAAATGCACCTTGAATATGTTTGTAAAATAATACTTTTTCAGTGAATCCTATTAGTATCAAAAATTTGATTTTTTTTGCCTACTTTAGAACTTAGAAAATGGTTTTTCAGGTTCTACGAATGATAATTCTCAGCAAAAGTCTATTTAGGAAGTCTTAACATTAAACTATAGACCCCTAAAATACACAGGATACAATTCTATCCAAATTTAGCCTATTTAAAAATTTTAAGGTAATAACTTCAAAACTGTGATATGTGTTACATTTCAAATCTTTTTAAACTTTTACAACTTCAGAACTCTGAGATACTAACTTAAGACTTTTGAAAATAGAAATTTCCTTAGCTTATATACTTTAATTCATCATTTCTAATATGTTTAAGTATAATTTTTGGCTTTTAAATGTGGGAAACGACCAAGAGAATCATCTAGAGGAATGAAATGCAATTTGAATATGTTTGTAAAATAATACAATTTCAGTGAATTCTTATAGTTTTAGAAATATGATTTTTTTTGCCTACTTTAGAACTTTGAAAATTATTTTCAGGCTTCTAAAGAATGATAATTCTTAGCAAAAGTCAATTTAGGAATTCTTAACATTAAACTTTAGACCTTTAAAATTTGCAAGATGCAATTCTATCCAAATTTAGTATATTTAAAAATTTTGAAGTAATAACTTCAAAACTCTGATAAGCATTACATTTCAAATCATCAAACTTTTTCTAGTTCAAAACTCTAAGATACTAACTTCAAACTTTAGAAAATTGAGATTTTCTCAGCTTACATACTTTAATTGATCATTTATGATAATTTTTAGTACAATTTATTGCTTTTAAATGCAGGAAATGCCAAGAGAATTATCCTGAGGAATGAAATGCAACTTGAATATGTTTGTAAAATAACACATTTTCAATAAATCCTCATAGTTTTGGAAATCTTGTTTTTTCGGCCTACTTCAGAACTTTGAAAACGGTGTCAAGCTACTGAAGAATGGCAATTCCCCGCAAAAGGCTATTTAAGAAGTCTGAACAATAAAGTTTACACCACTCAAATCCACAGGATGCAATTCTTTCTGAATTTAGCCTATTTAAAAATTTGGAAGTAATAGCTTCAAAACTCTAAAACGTGCTACATTCAAATCTTTTCAAACTTTGTTTACTTCAAAACTCTGAGGTATTAACTTAAGAATTCAAATATTACACGTCTCAAATCTGATTTTTTTGCCTACTTTAGAACTTTTGAAAATAGTTTTTAAGCTTCTGAAGAAATACAATTCTTAGATAAATGTTATATAGGAAGTTTGAACATTAAACTTTAAACCTCTAAACTGCACAGTATGCAATTCTATCTAAATTTAGCATATTTAAAAGTTCTTAAGAAATAACTTCAAAACTCTAATACATGTTACATTTTAAATGTTTTCAAACTTTGCCTACTTCAGAACTCTTAAGCATTAACTTAAGAATTCAACAAATTGAGATTTCCTTAGCTTAATACTTTAATTTATAATTTTTAAAATATTAAAGTATAATTTCTTGCTTTTAAATATGGAAAACGGCCAAGATAATCATCTAGAGGAATGAAATGCAACTTGAATACATTTCTAAAATAATACCTTTTTAGTTAATCCTATAATTTGATCTTTTTGCTTACTTTAGAACTTTGAAAACAGTTTTCAAGCTTCTGAAGAATGATAATTCTTAGCTAAAGGCTACGTAGGAAGTTTGAACATTAAACTTTAGACCTTTAAAATGCGTAAGATGCAATTTTATCCAAATTTAGCTAATTGAAAATTTCTAAAATAATAACTTCAAAACTCTGATAAGCATTTCATTTCAAATCTGTTTAAACTTTGTATACTTAAGAATTTTGAGGTACTAACTTAAGACTTCTAGGAATCAAGATTTTTGTAGCTCACATACTTTAATTCATCATTTACAATATGTTTGAGTAGAATTTCTTGCTCTCAAATGGGGGAAATGGCCAAGAGAAGCATCCAGAGGAATGAAATGCACCTTGAATACATTTGTAAAATAATACAATTTCTATGAATCCTCGTTGTTTCAAAAATCTCCTTTTTTTGCCCACTTCAGAACTTTGAAAACAATTTTAAAACTTCTGAAGTACTTTAATTCTAAGCAAAAGGCTATTTTAGAAGTCTAAACATTAAACATTAGACCTCTAAAATGCACAGAATTAAATCCAAATTTAGCATATTTAAAAATTCTGAAGAAATAAGTTCAAAACTCTAATACACATAACATTTCAAATGTTTTCAAACTCTGCTTACTTTAGAGCTCTAAGTTAGTAACTTCAAACTTCTAAAATTCAAGAATTTCTTAGCTTCAATGCTTTAATTCATCATTTATAGTTAGTTTAACTAAAACGTTTTTCTTTTAAATGTTGAAAAAGGCAAAGAGAATCATCGGATGAGTGAAATGTACCTTGAATACGTTCATAAAATAATACATTTTTGGTGAATCTTCGTTGCTTCGGAAATCTTTTATTTTTTTGCCTACTTAAGAACTTTGAACACAGTTTTCAAACTTCTGAAGTACCATAATTCTAAGTAAAAGGGTAATTCAAAAGTCTTAACATTAAACTTTAGACCTCCAAAACTCGCAGGATACAATTCTATCCAAATTTAGCCTATTTAAGAATTTTGAAGTAATAGCATCAAAACTCTGATATGCATTACATTTCAAATCTTTTCAAACTTTATCTACTTCAAAACTCTGAGATACTAACTTTAGACTTCTGAAAATCGAGATTTTCATATCTAACATACTTTAATTTGTCATTTACGATATGTTTGAATGCAATTTCTTTCTTTTAAATGCGGAAAACAACCAAGGGAATCATCTAGGGCAATGAAATGGAACTTGAATATGTTGTAAAATAATTTATTTTTAGTGAATCATCATAATTTTGGAAATCTATTTTTTTCCGCTTGCAAAAACTTTGGAAATGGTTTTCAAATTGTTGAAGATGGACAATTCTCCATAAATGGCTATTTAGGAAGTTTGAACATTAGACCTCTCAAATGTGTAGGATGCAATTCTATCCAAATTTAGCCTATTTAAAAATTCTAAAATAATTACTTCAAAACTCTGATATGCATTACATTTCAAATCTTTTCAAACTTTGCCTACTTTAGAACTCTTAGGTATTATCTTAAGAATTCTAAAAATTGAGATTTCCTTAGGTTACATACTTTAATTCATAATTTTCAATATGTTTAAGTACAATTATTGCTTTTAGACATGGGAAATGACCAAGAGAATCATCCATAGGAATGAAATGCAACTTGAATACATTTGTAAAACAATACTTTTTTAGTGAATCCTATTAGTTTCAGAAATTTTATTTTTTTGCATACTTTAGAACTTTGAAAATGGTTTTCATGCTTTTGAAGAATGACAATTCTCAGCAAAAAGCTATTTGTGAAGTTTGAACATTAAACTTTAGACCTCTAAAATGTGCAAGATGCAATTCTATCCACATTTAGCTTATTGAAAAATTCTAAAATAATAACTTCAAAACTTGGTTATATTTCCAATCTGTTCAAACTTTGTGTACTTCAGAACACTTAGGTATTAACTTAAGAATACTGGAAATTTATATTTTCATAGCTTACATACTTTAATTCATCATTTACAATGTTTTTGAGTAGAATTTCTTGCTTTCAAATGTGGGAAATGGCCAAGAGAATCACCCAAGGCAATGAAATGCAACTTGAATATGTTTGTAAAATATTACATTTTCAGTGGATCCTCATAGTTTCAAAAATCAATTTTTTTCCTACTTTAAAACTTTAAAAATGGGTTTTAGGCAGCTGAAGAATGATGCAAAAGGCTATTTAGGAAGTCTAAACATTAAAATTTAGACCTCTCAAAAGCGGAGGATGCTTTTTTATCCAAATTTAGCTTATTTAAAAATTCTGAAGTAATAACTTCAAAACTTTGAAATGCATTACATTTTAAATCTTTTCAAACATTGTTTACTTCAGAACTCTGAGGTATTAACTTATGACTTCTGATTATGACTTCTGAAAATTGAGATTTCCTTAGCTTACATACTTTAATTCATAATTTTCAATAAGTTTAAGTATAATTTCTGGCTTTTAAACATGGTAAAAGGCCAAAAGAATCACCAATAGGAATGAAATGCTACTTGAATATGTTTCTAAAATAATACATTTTCAGTGAATCCTCATGGTTTCAGAAATATGATTTTTTTTTGCTTACTTTAGAACTTTTAAAACTATTTTGAGGCTTCTAAATAATGAAAATTCTTAGCAAAAGGCTATTTAGGAAGTCAGAATATTAAGTTTTAGATATCTAAAATGCACAGGATGCAATTCTATTCAAATTTAGCCTATTTAAAAATTCAGAAGTAACAACTTCAAAACTTTGATACTCATTACATTTCAAATCTTTGCTAACTATGTCTAGTTTAGAACTATGAGGTACTAACTTAAGTCTTTAGAAAATTGAGATTTTCTAAGCTTACATACTTTAATACATCATTTACGATACGTTTAAGTACAATTTTTTACTTTTAAATGTGGGAAACGGCCAAGAAAATCATACAAAGGAATGAAATGAAACTTGAATACGTTTGTAAAATAACACATTTTCAATGAATCCTCATAATTTCAGAAATCTTATTCCTTTCCTACTTTAGAACTTCGAAACTGGTTTTCAAGTTGCTGAAGAACAACAATTCTCCAAAAAAGGCTATTTAGGAATTCTGAATATTAAACTTTAGACCTCTCAAATGCGCAGTATGCAATTCTATCCTATTACAAATTCTGAACTGATAACTTCAAAACTCTAAAATGTGTTACATTTCAAATCTTTTCAAACTTTGTCTACTTAAGAGCTCTGATGTATTAACTTAAGACTTCTGAAAATTAAAATTTTCTAAACTTACATACTTTAATTCATCATTTCTAATATGTTTAAGTACAATTTTTGGCTTTTAGACACATAACGGCCATGAGAATCATCCAAAGGTATGAAATGGAACTTGAATATGTTAGTAAAATAATACTTTTTTGGTGAATCCTATTAGTTTCAAAAATCTGATTGTTTTTGCCTACTTTAGAACTTTGAAAATGGTTTTCAAGATTCTGAAGAACGATAATTCTCAGCAAAAGGGTATTTAGGATGTCTAAAATGTGTAGGATGAAATTCTATCCAAATTTAGCCTATTTAAAAATTCTTAAGTAATAACTTCAAAACTCTAGTCCATATTACAATTCAAATCTTTTCAAACTTTGTCTACTTCAAAACTCTAAGGTACTAACTTAAGACTTTTGAAAATTGAGATTTTTATAAATTACATACTTTAATTCATCATTTATGATATGTTTGAGTACAATTTTCTTGTTTTAATTATGGGAAACGACCAAGAGAATCATCCAAAGCAATGACATGCAACTTGAATACATTTGTAAAACAATACATTTTTAGTGAATCCTCATAGTCTCAGAAATATGATTTTTTTGCCTACCTTAGAACTTTGAAAATGGTTTTGAAGCTTTTATAGAATGAAAATTCTTTGCAAAAGGCTATTTAGGAAGTCTTAATATTAAACTTTAGACCTCTAAAATGCACAAGATGAAATTTTATCCAAATTTAGCCTATTTAAAAATTCTAAAGTAATAACTTCAAAACTCTGATATGCATTACATTTCAAATCTTTTCAAACTCTATCTAATTCAAAACTCTAAGTTACTCACTTAAGACTTTAGAAAATTGAGATTTTCTAAGCTTACATACTTTAATTCATCATTTATGATATGTTAATGTATAATTTCTTACTTTTAAATGCGAAAAATGGCCAAAAGAATCATCCAGAGGAATGAAAAGCAACTTGAATACATTTTCAATGAATCCTCATAGTTTTGAAAATGTTATTCTTTTCGTACTTTAGAACTTTGAAAATGGTTTTCAAGCTGCCGAAGAACGATAATTCTCCGAAAAAGGCTATTTAGGAAGTCTGAACATTAAACTTTAGACCTTTTAAATGCGCAGGATACAATTTCATACAAATTTAGCCTATTAAAAACTCTAAAGTAATAACTTCAAAACTCTAAAATGCGTTATATTTCAAATCTTTTCAAACTTTGTCTACTTTAGAACTCTAAGGTATTAACTTAAGACTTCTGAAAATTGAGATTTTCTTAGCTTACATACTTTAATTTATCATTTTCATAATGTTTAAGTATATTTTTGGCTTTTAAACATGAGAAATAGCAAAGAGAATCATCCAAAGGCATGAAATGTAACTTGAATAGGTGAGTAAAATAATACTTTTTTGATGAATCCTATTAGTTTCAAAAATCTTATTGTTTTTACCTACTTTAGAACTTTAAAAATGGTTTTTAGGATTCTGAAGAATGACAATTCTCAACAAAAGGATATTTTGGGGGTCTAAAATGTGCAATATGCAATTCTATCAAATTTAGCCAATTTAAAAATTCTTAAGAAATAACTTCAAAACTTTGGTACACATTACATTTCAAATCTTTTCAAACTTTGTCTACTTTGGAACTCTAAGGTACTAACTAAAGACTTTTGAAAATTATTATATTTATAAGTTACATACTTTAATTCTTCATTTATGATATGTTTGAGTATAATTTTCTTCTTTTAAACGTGGGAAACGGCCAAGAGAATCATCTCAAGCAATGAAATACAACTTGAATACGTTTGTAAAATAACACATTTTCAGTGAATACTCATAGTTTCATAAATATAATTTTTTTTGCTTTCTTTAGAACTTTGAAAAAGATTTTGAGGCTTATAAAGAACAAAAATTCTTAGCAAAAGGCTATTTAGGAAGTTTGAACATGAAACTTTAGACCTCTAAAATGCGCAAGATGCAATTCTATCCAAATTTAGCCTATTTAAAAATTCGGAAGTAACAACTTCAAAAATCTAATATGCATTACATTTCAAATCTTTTCAAACTTTGTCTACTTTGGAACTCTAAGGTACTAACTAAAGACTTTTGAAAATTATT
>JAYJMB010087421.1:0-38729 GCA_036873735.1 Pouteria campechiana | reverse complement strand
AAGTTTGAACATGAAACTTTAGACCTCTAAAATGCGCAAGATGCAATTCTATCCAAATTTAGCCTATTTAAAAATTCAGAAGTAACAACTTCAAAAATCTAATATGCATTACATTTCAAATCTTTTCAAACTATGTCTAGTTTATAACTCTGAGGTACTAACTTAAGTCTTCAGAAAATTGAGATTTTCTAAGCTTACATACTTTAATACATCATTTACAATATGTTTAAGTACAATTTCTTACTTTTAAACATGGGAAACGACCAAGAGAATCATCTAGAGGAATGAAATGCAACTTGAATACGTTTATAAAATAACACATTTTCAATGAATCCTCATAGTTTTGAAAATCTTGTTCTTTTCCTACTTTAGAACTTTTCAACTTTAAAACTCTGATACACATTACATGTCAAATCTTTTCAAACTATGCCTACTTCATAACTTTGAGGGACTAACGTAAGACTTTTCAAAATAGAGATTTCCTTTGCTTACATACTTTAATTCATCATTTTCAATTTATTTGAGTACAATTTTTGTCTTTTAAATACAGAAAAAGGCCAAGAGAATCATCTAGAGGAATTAAATACAACTTGAATATGTTTGTAAAACAACACATTTTCAATGAATCCTCATAGTTTTGGAAATCTGAATATTTTCCTACTTTAGAACTTTGAAAATGGTTTCAAGGCTTATAAACAATGACAATTCTTAGCAAAAGGTGATTTAGGAAGTCTGAACATTAAACTTTGGACCTCTAAAATGTACAGGATACAATTCTATCTAAATTTTGCCTATTTAAAAATTTGAAAGTAATAACTTCAAAACTCTAATATCCATTACATTTCAAATCTTTTCAAACTCTGTCTAGTTCAGAACTCTAAGATACTAACTTAAGACTTCAAAAAATTGAGATTTTCTATGCTAAAATACTTTAATTCATCATTTATGATATGTTTTAGTACAATTTCTTACTTTTAAACACTATAAAAGGCTAAGAGAATCATCTAGAGGAATGAAATACAACTTGAATATATTTATAAAATAATAAATTTTCAATGAATCCTCATAGTTTCGGCAATCTTATTCTTTTCCTACTTTAGAACTTTTAAAATGGATTTCAAGATGCTAAAGAATGACAATTCTCGGAAAAAGGCTATTTAGGAAGTCTGAACATTAAACTTTAGACCTTTAAATGTGCAAGATGCAATTCAATCCAAATTTAGCCTATTAAAAATTTTAAAGTAAAAACTTAAAAACTCTAAAACACGTTACATTTCAAATCTTTTCAAAATTTATCTACTTCAGAACTCTGAGGTATTAACTTAAGACTTCTAAAAATTAAGATTTTCTTAGCTTACATACTTTAATTCAACATTTTCAAAATGTTTAAGTACAATTTTTGGCTTTTAAACATGGGAAACAGTGAAGAGAATCATCCCAAGGCATGAAATGCAACTTGAATAGGTTCGTAAAATAATACCTTTTCTGTGAATCCTATCAGTTTCAAAAATCTAACTATTTTTTCCTACTTTAGAACTTTTAAAACCATTTTCAAGATTCTGAAGAACGACAATTCTCAGCAAAAGGTTATTTAGGACGTCTAAAATGCATAGTATGCAATTCTATCAAAATTTAGCTAATTTAAAAATTCTTTAAGTAATAACTTCAAAACTCTGGTACACGTTACATTTCAAATCTTTTCAAACTTTGTCTACTTCAGAACTCTAAGGTACTAACTAAAGACTTTGAAAATTGATATTTTTATAAGTTGCATACTTTAATTCATCATTTACAATATGTTTGAGTATAATTTACTTCTTTCAAATGTAGAAAATGGCCAAGAGAATCATCTTGAGCAATGAAATGCAACTTGAATACGTTTGTAAAATAATATTGAATGGTAGCTCAAGAGGGGGGATGAATTGAGCTTCTAAAAATTTTGGCAAATAAATTACTATATGTGCTTAAAATGAGAAAGAGAATAACTTGTAGCACATACACAGTATTTTTATAGTGGTTCATCCCTTCTAGGGTTCCTACTCCCCTTCTCTAAGTCAGTCTTCTTTACTGAAGTCAGGTTCCATGACAACACCGATTGGTTTTACAAGCTCCCCAACAATTTACGATTCTTCCTAGAAACTCTTACACATTGGTTTTTAAGCTTACTAACTAACTTACTAGTTTTTCAAAGCTAACCAGAAACTTTTATAAATAGTTGGTTTTACAGAGCTTACCAACTAACTATTGATTTTTCAAAATAAAGTGTACACTAACAATGCCTCTTATTTTAGGTTAATATGTACAAAAGCTAAGGCTTAATTGAAAAAATAAAGTAATCAATGAGATCAGATTTAAAATCCTTTTGAAGTTGATGTAGATCATATGTTGAGAATTCTGAATGCTTTGGCAATAACGTAGCAACTAGAGTTGAATGATGGAAGGTTGTGTATGCTCTTCTCTTAATCAATAAAAATAATTTTTTAGTGTAATCTCTTAGTTATCGTAGTTGTTATCTTAATCCTCTTTATATAGGATTTAAATTTTTAGCCATTGCAACCTTTGGCATCATTTTCTAATAAATTAGGTAGGTTTAGTGATGACTTCTGTGCATTGTTAGAGTTTAGAAATTCTAAGTAGAGTGCTCAGAACTTTTGTGCTTTGGTTTATGCCTTAATCGAATTTTTGAAGTAGTTCTGTGGAACTTTTGTAGTAAGTAGATTTTTGGCAGTATTGTTTTTCAGAGTTTCTGTCCATTATCTTAATCTTCAACGGATATATTCTGAACTTTTGAAGAACCTCTGAGCAGCTTTCGATTTACTTTTGTAACATAAGCTTTGATCTTGATATTTTTCTTTGACTCATGCCTTTTAGAAAAATGCCTTCTGAAAATGCGTTTGTGTATTATCGACATTCTACATTACTTTTGTGTAGGCTAAATTCCTTCTGAGTTATTTTTGAGTAGCCTCTGAGTTGCTTGTGAAGTTTGGGCTTTGCTTTTATATGTCTTCATGATTTATGCTTTACTTGAACATATTTCTGAGAGTGCTTATGACTTGATTCAACACATTGATTCTCAGTTTCTTCATTGCTTCTATGCATTGTGACTTGGTCTGCATTACTTTTGTGTAATGGTGTTTTGCTTCTGCATTATTTTTTGTCACTTCATGAATTCTTTTGACATCGTTTTGATTACTTGACTTATCTTCTAGGTTATTTCTATGTGGCATGATAACACTTCTGCTTTGTTTTGAGTAGTGCAGCATTATTCCTCATTGCTTTTATGCAGCATGATGATACTTCTTCATTATTTCTGTGCATTGTATCCGTGTTCTGTTTGACTTTTGTGTAGCGTTAAGTTTCTTCTATCACACTTCTGTATAATTGACTTGTCTTTTGTGTTTCTTTTGTTTTTCTTCTGATGTTTAATATTGCTTCATTTTGATTCTGAAGAAGTTCTGGGATGCTTCTGATCTGGTTCTAAGTTACATCTGATTGCTTCTGAGTAAATTTGATTTCTTCTTAACTTTTGATCTTTTCATGCTTAGCCTCTAAGCAAGTTCTAAAATACTTTTTAGTGGCTTTTCAACATCTTTTCATTTGAGCATTTCTTTATTACTTTCCTTAATCTATTTTTGATATTAATACTGCAACACTTAGAAAGTGATTTGTTAGTACCTTGATTCTTCACTCATTTATTTGTTCATCATCAAAACTAAGTTATTTAATCTCATTTATCATCAAAATCAAGCTTAGTAAAGGGGTTAGTTTTAACATTCTCCCCCTTTTTTATGCTGACAAAACATTTGAGTGATAACCTTTCATAAAAAATTTTGGAATATGCAATGTGTGTAACATGCTTCTTAGTGAGGCTCCCCCTGCATGGATGAGCTCCCCCTGAGTATGTATAGAAAAATTCATGAGTGTAAACAAAATTCATGCTTTCTTTATTTTTCTTTTATTTTCTCCCCCTTTTTATCATAATCAAAGAGCATACAGTAAAATAGAATAATTGTATTATCAAGATAAAACTTTATACAACAATACTTACACAAGAAAGATTCATCATATAATAGAAAAGATAATTGATACTGAGATACATCACATAAGAAATGACTGAAGTCAGAATAAGAAGATGTGAGTTTTAAGTATAACAGTCAATTTCTTGGTTTTCTGGTGTATGTGAGAGGGAAGAAATGGGGGTTATCAAAAGAGAGAGTAGGAGTATCTGTAGTTGTGGAGGATGAAGGTTTTGTGGGGATGACTTGGGTTTAGAAACAACTTTCTTAGGAGGAAGAGGAGGAGGAATGAAATTGGGATCTTTTGGAATTACAATGGGAAGTTCATGAGTGTATGCAGTTGGTCCACATGTTGAAATATAGATGAAGTCAATACAATCTCAAAATTTTGGGTCAAGTAGTTCAGGAAAGGCTACAGGAGTCCCTTTTAAGAGGGCTTCTGTATTGGCATTCTTGCAGGCAGTGTATTCCTGATGATAGATGGTTATTCTGGAAAAGAAGCCTTCTTGTCTACTTTTGGAGTAGAATTCTTGGCTTCCTCTTAAGTTTGGAAGAAGTTGGCTGTGTTGAAGGTGTTGATTTTAGGATGGCTGGAGGTTTTTTGGGTCTTTTGGATTTGGTAGAAGGTGGTGGTGAAGACTTGGGTTTTGGTAAAGGAGTTGGTTGAGATTATATCTGTCTTATCCTGTCTTGGATAGAGGGATCTGAAAGTTAAGGATATAGGAGAGGAAGATTGTCAGCAATGGCCTCTAGTTTGGCAGTGTTGTAGAAAAAGAATTCTTCCTTAGTGAGAATAAAGAATTGATTAGGACCTGAGGGAGATGGATGCACTTTTCTAATTGGTTTTGATGTTAGAAGCATCTGAAGAAGTTTCTTAGAGTACTCCTGAAGAAATGACTCTCTATCAAGAATGTGAATTGTGTGACCTTTGGGAGTCAATGGAGGATTGGGAAGAAGTTGAATCCTATGTCTAATGTTAGGATCCTCAAGTTCTGAAAATGGTAGTTCTTGAGGGGGTATAATGATGTTTTGAGAGTAAAACATTGTAGCAACTTTAGAATTGATTTTGGATTTATTCTCAAACTCAGAATGAGTCATCTTGATTGGATTTGCAATATGAATGAGAATATCAGGATTATCAAAAGTTGGTTTTGGAAGAGATTGTAGAGGAGTTGGAGTTTTTCTCCATGCTGGATGAATTGAGAGTGAGTCCCATTCTAGTGGAACCTGATCAATTCATTTAGGAAAGAGTTCTCCTGACAAATAGAGATCTTTTTTAGTGAAACTCAGTTCATCATATGGTTTTGGGGGAAGAAAGTACCATTCAGGAATTGGTACTATGATAGGATACTTTCCATATCTAAGAATGGCTCTTTCAGGATTGGAGAGATAATCCTTAGGCATGTTTGAAAAAACTTTAAGAACTGATGGAGGTGATGGAGAAGAGGCTTGAGTTAGAGGAGATGGAGAAACAATCTCAATAGGTTTAGTCTGGTGTTGAGCAACCTCTGGAATTGCAGAAGATGGTGGATGGGGGAAGACATTACTATTATGGGAGAGTTGTTTCTGACTGGTGAGAAGTAATGTGGAGGTGAAGGGTAGTGAGTTGTGAGTGGAGAGAAATGGGGATGATAGGCTTAACCTTTGAGTAACTCTGCTAGTGATTATAGAGAGTCAAGTCTTTAGTCAATCTTATTAGCTCTTAGGATCATGGATGGCATGATAGTGCTAAGATTATGATCCATTCTATTCATTTGAAGAGCTAGAGTTGATTAATAGTGTTTAATCATTGCGAACCTATCTTCTAGGTGCTGTGGAATTGGTTGTGCAGTGGGAATTGAAGTGTTTGGTGTGGTTGGTAGATGAGGTGGAGGAATTGAGGATTGAGGCTGACTTTGAGAGGGTCTACAGGGTACAACTGCTATACTCTCTTCTCTATCTTCTATTTCTATTTCTTCCTCATTTCTTTCTATGGCTTCTTCTCTGGTTTCTTCTTCCATAGTATCTTGCCTTCTTCCTTCTTCTCCAGTTTTGATTCTCTTTATTTGCTATTATTTTCTTGGCTTTTGGGAGATCCAGCCTTGTGAAGTTAGCTTGAAGCTAATTCTTTTTACTGTGTCTTTATTGATTTCCTCTCTTGCCATATAGTCTTCTCCATCTTCCTTGGAAAGGTCAATATTTGTTATCTTCATAAGCTTTCTCATAACATCCCATAAGGTAGGTAATACTTGGTGGAAGTCTTTACCAAATAAAGTTAATCAGCTATGATTTGGGCTAAATCTATCCTTTTCTTGTGTTTCAATGCCCATAATATCTTAGCTTCCTTCTCAAAAATCTGATCAGTACCTTTTATTTTGGGACATATGTTATTGAATATCAGCATATGGGCCAAGTTGAGATTCAAATTCAGATGACTGACATGAAGGTAAGTCACGTTTTCTTTAATATCCACTCCAGCCAAATCTAAAAACAATCTCGTTCTGTCTGATGGCCAATCAATTTATTGATCTTCTATCTTAGGAATATTGAATGTATTTTGTATATTCTCTAAGGATTGATCTATCTTAGTCTTTCCTATCCATGACTTCTTGATGTTATAATTGAAATTGGTAGCAAGGACTTGAATCACTCTGGTGTATGTTTTATCCTTATAGATCATGAGGCTTTCCCATCCTTGGAATCTAATCCAGTTTGTCACCTCAAGTTTTAGGTCATTCTCTCCAAATGCCTCGAAATCAAATGCTCTTCTTTTTACTATTTTCTTGCCCTCAAAATGTTTACTAAACTTAGTATAAGTAGAGGGATTGCTATTAAAGATTACCTTAAGAACTAATCTTACGTTCTTCTCCTTTTTCTTGGTGTTTCTTCTTCTATCATTTCTCTTCTTCGTTCCTCAGAGTCTCACATTTTTGTTCGCTTACTAGCCCTTTTTTTCCTCGCCATTTGCAATAACAGATTAAATTTTTGGCTTAGGATTTCGAATAGGAGAGTTCTAAGTGGATCTAGAGATGGAAAATCTCTAGTATGAATCAAGATGCAAGCAGGTTAAGGGAGGGAAAATGTAGACGATGAAAGGATTTTGAATCACCTCTCTGTAGAATGAGCTCAGAGTTATGAGATAGTGGTGCAAAATTTCTGAGCTTAGGGTTTTAGTAGAGAATGGAGCTTCTGTTGAACTGTAATAAAAGTTCTGTGCAACACAGCTTACATAGAGTTTCTGAGCTAATAGCCCCAGAAGTTTTGTAGACCTTACGCAGAGGTGGAATTCAAGGAGTGGAAGTTCTATGTAGAACAGAAGTTCAACAATACTTCTATGTTAATGATCTTTAGAAGTTCTGTAGAATTAGTTTTAGGCATGCAGAAGTACTGGTTTTAACAGATTTGTGTGACAGAAGTTCTAAGTGTTATAGAACTTCAGTGTGATTTTCTTTGTGCTTTGATGGAGTTTTTGTGCTACTTCTGAAGCACTTTAAGAGATGTTTAGAGATTCTATGTTACTTTTGACATACTTCTGAGTGATGTAACAGAAATTTTGTTATAATTCTGAGATATTTTTGGATCAATTTATTTAATATTTATGAATATTTTTAGGCATTTAAACATTAGAATTAAATATGTATTTTATGAGCATGAATCTATTACACCAAGTTCTCTTCTAATTTTGCAGAATCTATCTTCTGGAAGAGGTTTTGTACAAATATCTCCTAACTAATTTTCAGTTGGTACATATTCTAAGCAAATATCATGATGTTGTACATGGTCTCTAATGAAATAATGTCTGACCTCTATATGTTTAGTTCTTAAATGTGGTGCTGGATTCTCTGTTAGAGTTATTACACTAGTATTATCACATAGTATCAACATATTTTAGTCTGTAGTCATTTAATTACTATTTCATTCATAAAATTTGTGCACAACAACTACCTACAGCTACATATTCAGCTTCAACAGTTGATAATGCTACAGAAATTTGTTTCTTTGAAAACCATGATATGATCATGGTTCCAAGAAATTAATAAGTTCCAAAGGTACTTTTTCTGTCCACCTTGTATCCAACAAAGTCTGAGTTAGATTATCTAATTAATTCAAAGTTTGAACCTTTTGGATACCATAATCGAAGATTTGGAGGATCTAAAAGATATCTAAATATTATTTTAACAACAATTAGATGTGATTCTTTAGGATATGACTAAAATTGTACACACATGCATATACTAAACATAATATTTAGGCTACTTGCACTTAAATATAAAAGAGAGCCTATCATGCTTCTATATAATTTTTAACAAATAGATTTACCTTTTTCATTCTTATCTATTTTGATGGTTGTGCTCATTGGTGTGGCTAATGGCTTTCCTTCTTCTAGAGCAAATATCTTGAGTAGTTCCTTAGTATATTTTGATTGTAGATAAAGATTCCTTCCTTCATTGTTTTACTTAAAGTCCCAAAAAGAAGTTCATTTCACTCATTAAAATCATCTCAAATTCTCCCTGCATTAATTTAGAAAACTCTTGACATAATTTATCATTAGTTACACTAAATATAATCTCATCCATATAAATTTGAATAATTAGGATATTATTTTATCATTCTTGATAAAGAGTGTAGTGTCTACTTTACCTCTTGTAAATTATTTTTCTATTAAAAATTTACTTAATCTCTCATACCATGCTCTAGGAGCTTGCTTTAATTCATAGAGAGCTTTCTTGAGTTTGGAGACATAGTTTGAATCATAAGGATCTTGAAACCTGGGAGGTTGTTCTACATAAACTTCTTCATTTATAAAACCATTTAGAAATGCACTTTTAACTTCCATTTGATAAAGGTTAAAATTCATGAAAGATGCAATTGCTAATAACATTCTAATGGACTCAATTTTGGCAATAGGAGCATATGATTCTTCAAAGTCTATTCCTTCCTCTTGACAATATCCTTTTGCTACTAGTCTTGCTTTATTTCTTAATACTATACCAGATTCATCTAATTTGTTCCTAAAAACCCATTTAGTTCCTATTATAGATTGATATATAGGTCTTGGAACAAGTTTCCATACATTGTTACGTTTGAATTGATCTAATTCTTCTTGTATGGCTATTATCTAATTTTCATTTTCTAAAGCTTCGTCTATGCAAGTTGGTTGTAATTGAGAAATAAAAGCAAAGGTACCACATACTTGATGATATGAAGATCTAGTTCTTACTTTATCATAAATATCACCAATTACTTGGTTTTCATGATGATTATGCATGAATCTCCAATCTTTTGAAAGAGTATTGTTACCTTCATTATTTACTTTATTGATGGATGGTCCATCATCTAGTTCTTTTTCATCTTTATGTGTTTTTGTTTGTGAAGAGTCTTTGTCTTCATCTTATATTTTTATTTTCTCTATAGAAGTGGTAAGTTCTCCTGTCTTATTAACAAAATCTCTCATCTTTGTAGAGGGGTTAGTACTTTCATCAAATTTTACATGAATGGATTCTTCTACAATCTTGTTTTTCAGATTATAAACTCTAAATGCTTTGCCAACAATGGAATACCAAGGAAAATGCCTTCATCAGATTTGCTACCAAATTTTCCTTGGTTTTCCTTTCCATTGTTAAAAATAAAGCATTTACAACCAAAAGTATGGAAATGAGAGATGATTGGTTTTTTGCCATAGTATAATTTATATGGAGTTTTGTTGAGTATGGATCTTATATAAATTTTGTTAATAATGTAGCATGAAGTATTCATTGCTTCAGCCCAAACGTCTTGAGGTAAATCATACTCACTCAACATTGTCCTTGCCATTTCTCGCAAGGATCTATTTTTCCTTTTAGCTACTTCATTCTACTAAGGTGTTCTTAGAATAGAAAAGTATGTATGTAAAATTCCATTGCTTTCACAAAAGTAGTAAATTTCTAATTTTCAAATTCTCCACCATGATCACTTCTTATGGCTAGTATATGAGAATTTTATTCATTCTATACTCGTTTGGTAAATGTTTCAAAAAATGAAAAAGTCTTATCTTTAGAAGCAAGAAACATTATCCAGGTGAATCTAGAATAGTCATCCACAATGACATATGCGTAATGTTTTCCTCCAAGACTTCTAGTTCTTGTTAGTCCAACAAGATCCATGTGTAGCAATTGAAGTGGTTTAGTTGTGAATACTTCTATCTTTGATTTGAAAGATTCTCTAACTTGCTTCCCTTTTAAGCAAGCATCACATAATTTATTTTGTTCAAATTTTAGTTTAAGTAAGCCAACTACAAGATCTTTGTTGTATAGTTTTTCAATCATGAAATTATTGGCATGTCCCATTCTTCTATGCCACAATAGGGATTCTTCATTATTTACAACAAGACATTTTACTTGGATATCATTTAAATCTACTAAATACACATTTTTACATCTTTTACCAAGTACCACAACTGAATTTGAACTATCTATTATAGAACATATATGAGATTCAAACACAACCTTATATCCATTATCACAAAATTGACTAACACTTAACAAATTGTGTTTTAATCCTTCTACTAGTAAAACATTTGAAATAGTAATAGAGGGAGGTTAGCTAATCTTGCTAATCCTAACCACTCTACCTTTTCCATTATCTCCAAAGGTATCTATTCCTTCATTATTAGCTTTTAATTCTGTGAAAAGCTCATTCTCTCCTATCATGTATCTTGAGTAACCACTATTAATATACCATTTGCTACTTCTTGTGTCTCTTAAGCACACTTGTAACAATAAAATCAAGCTATAATTTTTGGTACCCATTTAGGAATGGGTCGAGGTGTGTTAATAGCTGAATATTTTGGTACCCATTGCTTTTTAGATGCTACTAAATAATTATCTATTGATATTGACATATTTATTATGTCAGCAATGGTTTTTGGTACCCAAATTTGGTTTTGTTTGGGTTCTAATCTTCTTCCAAGGTTGTTAGTTTTCTTCTTACGATTTTATCTACTTTTCTTTGTCTTTGGTTTAAATAATGTAGAAGTTAGTGTTTTCTAAGAGAGTGATTTTCTGCTTTGTTTGCTTAAGTTCTATGTTAATGTTAGTTTTAAGTTGAGAATTTTCTTATTTTATCTTAGAACATTCATAGATTATCTTTTCTAACTTTTAATTTTTAAAATTTGAGTATAATTCATCCAATAATTCTTCTAATTCAGAAGTTTCAGTTTTCGAATTTACCTTATCTTCATGAATGGCCATGAAGCGTATTCCTGTATCATGCTCCTTTTGATTTTCTTCTTTGGAGTTGAGTGAACTAAATTGAGCTTCATTTTCTTCTTCTATTTCACTCAAACTTGCTTGTATCCCATTTTCCATCATTTCCCATGCATCCATCGCTTTCTTCTTCTTTTCAAATTTCCTATTATTAGAAGTATTCTTTTTATCAAAATAAGAATTATACCTTTTCTTTTTGTTTCCTTATCTTTTGTCTGGTTCTAGACAATCAAATCTCATGTGCCTAGATTTGTTGCACTTGTAACTTATTAGAATCTCCTTCTTCTTTTCCTTGCTCTTGTTGCTGCTTTTGAAGTTATTTCCAAATTTCTTCTTTCTGATCATATTTCTGAATTTTCTGGTTATCATTGTCATTTCCTCATCATCTTCACTTGCTGAGGCTTCTTCTAAAGATTTTGAATTTTTTGATTTAGCTTGTGGAGCAATTTTATTTCTTTTGAATTCATCTGGAACCTTTTATTTCATTAAGACTTCATGGGTCATAAGTGATCCCATGAGTTCTTCTACTTTCATTTTACTTAAATCCTTTGCTTCCTATATAGTAGTTACTTTAGGCATCCAAAATCTTGGTAGAAATCTTAATATTTTCTTAACTAACTTGGGTTCTTCATATTTCTCTCCCAAGCTTTTAAGTCCATTGGTGATTTTCTGAAACCTTTCAAACATTTTAGAAATGGTTTTTGATTCTTTCATGGAGAAGGCTTCATATTTCTATGATAGAATATTTATCTTAATTTCCTTTATAGGATTTGTACCTTCATGTACTACTTGGTATTTATCCCAGATTCCTTTGGTTGAGTCATGTGCATAAATCTTTTCAAATTTAGATGAAGATAGTGCACAATAGAGACAATTCTTTGCTTTAGCATCACGTTCTACTGTTTGAATATCTTCAGGTGTATATTTATCTTTTATATTTATAAAATTCTTTCCATTCTTAACTATGAGCCATAATTGGTAATATGTGGCAATTAAGAAGTTTTATATTCTCATCTTCCAATACCCATACTTGGTTCCATCAAGAAATGGGGGTCTGGAAGTGGATTGTCCTTTCAACAGATGTGTTGTGGAACATACTAGCCATTTGAATCTCTTCACAAGTTAATATGCAAGAATTTTAAAATTAACTTTATGAAGCTTGCTCTGATACCACTTATTGGTCCCTAACTGAATGGTAGCTCAAGAGAGGGGGTGAATTGAGCTTTTAAAAATTCTGGCTAATAAATTACTATATGTGCTTAAAATGAGAAAGAGAACAATTTGTACCATATACACAGTATTTTTGTAGTAGTTTTGCCCTTCTTGGGTTCCTACTTTACTTCTCTAAGTCAGTTCTCTTTACTGAACTCAGGTTACTATAACACCTATAGGTTTTACAAGCTCACCAACAACTTACTAGTTTTCCAAGTTCACCAGAAACTCTTACACGTTGGTTTTTAAGCTTACCAACTAACTTACTGGTTTTTCAAAGGTAACCAGAAACTTTTACAAACAGTTAGTTTTATAGAGCTTACCAACCAACTATTGATTTTTCATAATAGAGTATACAATAGCAATGCCTCTTATTTTAGGCTAATATGTACGAAAGCTAAGGCTTAATTGAAAAAATAAAGTAATCAATGAGATCAGATTCAAACTCCTTTTGAAGTTGATGTAAATCATATGTTGAGAATTCTGAATGCTTTGGCAATAACGTAGCAGCTGGAGTTGAATGATGAAAAATTGCAAATGCTCTCCTTTTAATCAATAAAAATGATATTTTAGTGTAACCTCTTAGTTATCCTAGTTTTTGTCTTAATCCTCTTTATATAGGATTTGAATTTTTAGCCGTTGCAACCTTTGGTATCATTTTCAAACAAGTTAGGTAGGTTTGGTGATGACTTCTGTGCATTGTCGGAGTTCAGAAATTCTCAGTACAGTGCTAAGAAAATCTATGTTTTGGTTTATGCCTTAACAGAAATTCTGAAGTGGTTCTATGGAACTTTTGTAGTGAGTATTCTTTTTTAGAGTTTCTATCCATTATCTTAATCTTCAATGGATATATTCTGAACTTCTGAAGAACCTCTCAGCAGCTTCAAATTTATTTCTGTAACATAAGCTTTGATCTTGATATTTTTCTTTAACTCATGCCTTTTTGGAAAATGCCTTCTAAAAATGCATTTATGTATTATTAGCATTCTGCATTACTTCTGTGTAGGCTAAATTCCTTCTGAGTTATTTCTGAGTAGCTTCTAAGTTACCTGTGAAGTTTGGGCTTTGCTTCTATATCTTCATGATTTATGCTTTACTTGAACATATTTCTGAGAGTGCTTTTGACTTGATTCAGCACATTGGTTCTCAGTTTCTACACTGTTTTTGTGCATTGTGACATGGTCTGCATTACTTTTGTGTAATGCTAATTTTGTTTCTGCATAATTTTCTGTCACTTCATTAATTCTTTTGACATGGTTCTGATTACTTGACTTATCTTCTTGGTTGTTTCTGTGTGGCGTGACAACACTTCTACTTTGTTTCTGAGTGGTGCACCATTGTTCCTCATTGATTCCATGCAACATGATGATACTTCTTCTGTGCATTGCATTTGTGTTCTGTTTAACTTCTGTGTAGCATTAAGTTTCTTCTATCATGCTTCTGTATAATTGACGTCTTCTGTGTTTCTTTTGTATTTCTTCTAATGTTTGATGTTGCTTCATTTTTATTCTAAAGAAGTTCTGGGATGCTTCTGATTTGGTTTTGAGTTGCATCTGGTTGCTTCTGAGTAAATCTGATTTCTTCTTAACTTTTGATCTTTTCATGCATAGCCTCTAAGAAAGTTCTGAAATGCTTTTTGGTGGCTTTTGAATATCTTTTTATTCGAGCATTCCTTTATTACTTTCCTTAATCTATTGTTGATATTAATACTGCAATGCTTAGAAAGTGATTTGATAGTACCTCGATTCTTCACTCATTTGTTTGTTCATCATCAAAACTAAGTTATTTAATCTCATTTATCATCAAAATCAAGCTTAGTAAAAGGGTTAGATTTAATAAATACATTTTTAGTGAATACCCGTAGTTTCAGAAATATGATTTTTTTTTTGCCTACTTTAGAACTTTGAAAATAATTTTGAGGCTTCTAAAGAATAAAAATTCTTTGCAAAAGGCTATTTAGGAAGTCTGAACATTAAACTTTAAACTTATAAAATGCACAGGATGCAATTCTATCCAAATTTAGCCTATTTAAAAATTCAGAAGTAATAACTTCAAAACTCTAATACACATTACATTTCAAATCTTTTCAAACTTTACCTACATCATAACTTTAAGAGACTAACTTAAAGTTTTGCAAATAGAGATTTCCTTCGCATGCATACTTCAATTCATCATTTCCAAATTGTTTAAGTATAATTTCTGGCTTTTAAATGTGGGAAACGGCCAAGAGAATCATCTTGAGGAATTAAATGCAACTTGAATTCATTTGTAAGATTTAGGAATCTAAATATTTTCCTACTGTAGAACTTTGAAAATAGTTTTCAAGCTTATAAACAACAAAAATTCTTAGAAAAAGGCAATTTAGGAAGTCTAAATATTAAACTTTAGACCTCTAAAATGTTTAGGAAGAAATTCTATCCAAATTTAGCCTATTTAAAAATTCAAAAGTAATAAATTCAAAACTCTAATATGCATTACATTTCAAATCTTTTCAAACTTTGCTTAATTCTAAACTCTAAGGTACTAACTTAAGACTTCAAAAAATTGATATTTTCTATGCTTACATACTATAATTCATCATTTAAGATATGTTCGAGTACAATTTTTTCCTTTTAAATGTAGGAAACGGCCAAGAGAATCATCTACAAGAATGAAATGCAACTCAAATATGTTTGTAAAATATGACATTTTTAATGAATCCTCATAGTTTGGGAAATATGAATTTTTTCCTACTTTTGAACTTTGAAAATGGTATTCAAGCTGCTGAAGAATGATAATTCTCTACAAAAGATATTTAGGAAGTCTGAACATTAAACTTTAGACCTCTCAAATGCGTAGGATGAAATTCTATCCGAATTTAGCCTATATAAAAAAATTCTAAAGTAATAACTTCAAAACTCTAAACATGTTACATTTCAAAGCTTTTCAAACTTTGTCTAGTTCTGAACTCTGAGGTATTAACTTAAGACTTCTGAAAATTGAGATTTTCTTAGCTTACATACCTTAATTCAACATTCCCAATATGTTTAAGTACAATTTTTGGGTTTTAAACGTGGAAATTGGCCAAGAGAATCATCTAGAGACATGAAATGCAACTTGAGTATGTCTGTAAAATAATGCATTTTCAGTGAATCCTCATAGTTTCAAAAATATGATCTTTTGCCTACTTCAGAATTTTGAAAATGGTTTTCTAGCTTCTAAAGAATGAAAATTCTTAGCAAAAGGCTATTTAGAAAATTTAAACATTAAACTTCAAACCTCTAAAATGTGCAATATGCAGTTTTATCCAAATTTAGCCTATTTAAAAATTCAAAAGTAATAACTTTAAAAATTTGATATGCATTACATTTCAAATCTTTTCAAACTTTGTCTAGTTTAAAACTCTCAGGTATTAACTTAAGACTTTGGAAAATTGAGATTTTCTAAGCTTACATACTTTAATTCATTGTTTATGATATGTTTGAGTACAATTTATTGCTCTTAAATGCAAGAAACAACCAAGAGAATCATCTAGAGGAATAAAATACAACTTGAATACATTTGTAAAATAACTCATTTTCAATGAATCTTCATAGTTTTAGAAATCTGATTTTTTTCCTACTTTTGAACTTTGAAAATGGTTTTCAAGTTGCTGAAAAATGATAATTCTCCGCAAAAGGCTATTTAGGAAGTTTAAACATTAAACCTAATACCTCTCAAATGCATAGGATGCAATTTAATCCAAATTTAGCCTATTTAAAATTTTTGAAGTAATAACTGTAAAACTATTAAACATGTTACATTTCAAATCTTTTCAAACTTTGTCTACTTCCGAACTCTAAGGTAGTAATTTAAGACTTTTGAAAATTGAGATTTTTTAAGCCTACATCCTTTAATTCATCATTTCTAATATTTTTAAGTATAATTTTTTACTTTTAAATGTGGGAAAAGGCCAAGAGAATCATCTTGAGTGTGAGGCTCAGAAAATTATAGGTATGTGAATATTCAATTTTGTTAATTTTTGCCTGTTCAACATGGGGTATATTGGAGTATAATTAAATTTTTGTGAAATTTATCATGGAAAATTTATGGAATTGAGTGGATTATTAATATAAACATGAGGATAGGGTTGGGAATATATCAAAGTATGTTAAATAAGTGATTTAATTGAGAGAAGAATGAATTTAAACGGGTGGATGCTCGGATGAGTATATATAAAAAATATTAAATTTTTTTATTAAAAAAATTATTATGACAATGGATGGAATATCCATAATAATGCAAGGATGAGGAGGACACACACTAATCAATGATTAACAAGTAAAAAAAAATGTATGAAGAAAGGTGGAATACCAACTTGCTAGTAAATTCTAAAAAATTTTGGTTTAAATCAATTTTAATTAGAAAATTGCATTAAATTATGGGAGATTAAATAACTAAAGTGTGTTGAATAAACATTATTAAATATCATAAGAATAGAATAACTCATATATATGGAAATATAGGATTTAAGGAGGTGAAAAAATCTGAATTATGAATGAACGTGTATGGAATGCAAAGGGGTAGCGACTACTATACTTTTTAATCTATATAAGGGTTGCAATGCCCCCAATTCTATCATCTTCTCTTGTATAACACCCATGCCCATGTTTTTCCCCAATTTGCCATCTCCCAAATGCATAATTTAGGAGATGGCTACAAAAGAATGAAAGCATCAGTAAATACAAGTCATTTGCAAGTTATGTATGTGATTTTTCCTTAGATTCAAAGAGTGATAGTCCTCTAATCTTGAAGAGTTCTCCCTGTAGGTGGGACCCACCAATCAAAATCCAAGTTTAAGGTAATTTATTTATTAAAATAGATTGTTGATTAAGTGTATTGCATTATTTAGCATATATATTGTTGGAATTTTTGGTAGAAATTAAACCTAGGTTAAGCTAAGGTTTGCTAGAAATTTTAATGAGGATTAGGGGTTGTGGTTAAGGTAAATGATGCATGATTAATATTTGATTAAAATCAAATATGGATTAGTGATCATGGGCATGAAACAGGGTAGCTGGAAATTGAAATTTAATGAAGTATACAACTACTGTCCACATTGTATTGGGCAGGAAATTTTGTGAATTGAGCTTAGACATTAAGAGTAATTATAGGGGTTTAATCATGGTTTAGTTAGGGTATTAATATGATAGTTAATTATCTCAAACATATTGGAATTAATGTGATGATTAAGGTAGACAGCAAGGTATGAAATAAAACATGTGTATTGCATTAAAATGCCTTATTAAGCATCCATTTTGAGCTTGATTAAAACCTTATCAAATGAATTGATTTTGTGAATATAAAAATATGAGGTCATTTCTCATATGATGATAACAAATCTAAAAATTTTGGTGGAAAAATTCCAACATTAATAGGTTCAAAAAATTCCAGGAAGAAAATACCTTGAAATTCACTGCTGCCAACGTGTCCATCCTGAAATTGGATTTGGTGATCATGACATCGCAATTTTGAACCATAAATTGTTTGATTTTGAATATGTGGTAACATAAAATTTTTATTTATTTAAATTATCTTTCCAACAAGATAAAAACCATTAAATTTTGAGTTGATATGAGAGAGTTATAGCTAAAATAGTGTAATAATCTCTAAATCATTAGGCATTACCTTGCGGGGCCCAAGAATCCAATTAGGAGATGAATTAGAAAATGTGATCAACGTGAAAGTTGTAACAATTAAAATTATCTACAAAATTACATAAGAATTACTTAATTTGGAATTCATATGAGAGAGTATGCCCAAATTACTAACACTATTTACAGAAAAGGATTCACTGCAAAAGGTGTCACTTGTGGGGCCCAATAACCCTTTTTAAAGGTTGAATTGGAAAAAGTGTTCAACATGAAATCTGTATGCCTTTAAATTATATAAATAAGAGGAAAATACATTATGGTTATTTTACTATGACTACTCCCTAATATGATATTTGTAGTCTCCTTTATAGATAAATCTTGATAATTGATCAATGTATTTCATTATGTTGATGACAAATGACCATGTGAATGCATATATATCTATATGAAATATTAGATTATGCTATATGTGCAGGATCTCCAAGTGTGTGAATGAGAAACTAAGCTCAAAAGGATGATAGGATGATTCTCATTGAGGTAAGTAGGCTACCTTCTTTATCTTTTGAATGCCTGAATGGTTCTAGGCATATATGTTTTGTTTTGGGGATTGTTGATATCCCTTACTAGTCTAAAGAATGAGATTTATAATGTTTTGTAATTACTGAATGTCAGGGATAGATGTTATCCCTTATTTTAGTCATAAAGACATTATTCTTATGTATGGATGTTTAAATGTGAGGGATAGAGAGTATCCTTAGATTGAAATAGTGAGTGATTATGATATAAGTTGATTGTATTGTATAGTAGGGATAATAAATATCCCAGTCTATGATTCTTTTGAACTTATAAATGGATTTTGGGGATAGAGAGTATCCCAAGTTGTTATACTAAATGATATATATCATACCATTTTATATAAATGTGTGTATTAATGGAATGAGGAACATTCTATGATAAAGGATACTTATGTATGGCGTGGGCACAATTTTGTATTTTATGCTTGTTGAACATAATGTTGATATGTGGTGCCTACATGGCATGATATCTGACTTTTGTTATTACAAGCCTGAAAGGC
Source organism: Pouteria campechiana (assembly GCA_036873735.1). NCBI lineage: Eukaryota > Viridiplantae > Streptophyta > Magnoliopsida > Ericales > Sapotaceae > Pouteria > Pouteria campechiana. Next base: position 19,591 of record JAYJMB010087421.1, on the reverse strand, counting down.
ATAGGGCATGCATGGAAAGAATGAGAATTTGAGCCTCATGATATGATTATTTTGTGTTATTCATCTCAGGATGAGATGATAATGTGTTGTATTTATGATGATGAATGAACATAGGAATATTTTGTTGTTTATACATGTTCTAGGTTAGAACATGTTATATTGATTAATTATTTTCTATTATTTATGCCTACTTACTGAGTTGCCTAGATTCATGCCTTCTTATTTAAATTTTTAGCTGACAGGTCAGGTAAAGAATTCCAACTATGAGTTGGAACTATTGAGCCAGGAGTTGAAGACATTATTGTGGTATGATGTATTGGGATTAGAATCTCATTGTGTATGTATGTAATTGTAAATTCATTATGTGTTTATGTGATTGTAATTAAATGGTCTTAAATGAAATAGTATGGCATGTCATAATGACGCATGTATAGATTGTGATAGAATTCCCCTAAATTGGGTTGCCATTAGGATTGGTTTCGACCTTGGGACAGAAAGTGTTGGTGTGATTAGTTTGTGATTTATTTTAGACTTTTTATGATTATGATTTGATGTGTAATCATTTAAATTACAATTTATCATAATCATTGTACATACAGGCTTTTAACCTACATATTTTAGGGGAGATTCTACCAAATTTCAAGCAAAGTATTCCCTTAAAAATAAAAAAAATTATAGGGGAAATAGTGAGACATATAGGCCCTAGTTGGACACTACAGAAAGAGGCTATAGTGACCCCACCTTGGAAGTGGGGAAATTTTTGTGTAATTATAGTGGATTTACAGTGTAAAATGGAGTAACGGCCTTGGGTGGGTGGGGTGATACATAGAGGCATGAAATGCAACATGAATATGTTTGTAAAATAATACTTATTTAGTGAATTCTATTAGTTTTAGAAATCTGATTTTTTTCCTACTTTAGAACTTTGAAAATGGTTTTCAGGCTTCTGAAGAATGACAATTACCAGCAAAAGGCTAATTAGGAAGTTTGAACATCAAACTTTAGACCTTTAAAATGTGCAAGATGCAATTTTATCCAAATTTAACCTATTTAAAAATTCTAAAGCAAAAACTTCAAAACTCTGATACATGTTACTTTCTAAATCTTTTCTAACTTTGTTTATTTCAATACTTTGTGGTACTAATTTAAGACTTTTGAAAATCAAGATTTTCATAAGTTACGTACTTTAATTCATCATTTATGATAGGTTTGAGTACAATTTCCTTCTTTTAAATGTAGGAAACAGCCAAGAGAATCATCTAGAGCGATGAAATGCAACTAGAATACATTTGCAAAATAATATATTTTTAGTGAATCCTCATTGTTTTGGAAATCTAATTTTTTCCCCTACTTTAGAACTTTGAAAACAGTTTTTAGGCTTCTAAAGAATGATAATTCTCAGTAAAAGCCTATTAAGGAATTTTAAGCATTAAACTTTAAACCTCCAAAATGCGTAGTATGCTATTCCATCCAAATTTAGCGTATTTAAAAATTCTAAAGAAATAACTTCAAAACTCTAATACACATTACATTTCAAATATTTTCAAACTCTGCCTATTTTAAAACTCTAAGGTAGTAACCTACAACCTCTAAAATTCAAGAATTTTTTAGCTTCCATATTTAATTCATCATTTACAATAAGTTTGACTACATTTTTTTTCTTTTCAATGCTGGAAAAGGCAAAGAGAATCATCTAAATGAATGAAATGTACCTTGAATACATTTATAAAATAATACATTTTTTGTGAATCCTCGTTGTTTCAAAAATTATTTTTTTTTGCGTACTAGCTTAAGACTTCTGGAAATTGAGATTTTTTTAGCTTACATATTTTAATTCATCATTTACAATATGTTTGAGTAGAACTTCTTGCTTTCAAATGGGGAAAATGGTCAAGAGAACCATCCAAAGGAATGAAATGCACCTTAAATACAATCATAAAATAATATATTTTCTATGAATCTTCGTTGTTTCAAAAATCTCATTTTTTGCCTACTTCAGAACTTTGAAAATAGTTTTAAAACTTTTGAAGTACTTCAATTTTAATCAAAAAGCTATTCCAAATGTCTGAACATTAAACTTTAGGCTTCTAAAATGCACAGGATGCAATTCTATCCAAATTTAGCATATTTAAAAATTTTGAAGAAATAACTTCAAAACTCTAATACACGTAACACTTCAAAAGTTTTCAAACTTTGCCATCTTCAGAACTCTGAGGTAGTACCTTTAAACTTCTAAAATTCAAGAATTTCTTAGCTTCCATACTTTAATTCATCATTTAAAATAAGTTTGACTACAATTTGTTTCTTTAAAATTCTAGAAAAAGCAAAGAGAATCAACCAAATGAATGAAATGCACCTTGAATTTGTATGTAAAATAATACAGTTTCCATGAATTCTAGTTGTTTCAGAAATCTTTGTTTTTTTTTTTTTTTTGCTTACTTCAAAACTTTGAAAATAGTCTTCAAACTTTTGAAGTACCACGATTCTTAGCAAAAGGCTAATTCAGAAGTTTGAACCTTAAACTTTAGACCTCTAAAATGCGCAACATGCAATTCTATTCAAATTTAGCCTATTTAAAAATTCTAAAGTAATAACTTCAAAACTTTGATATGCAATACATTTCAAATCTTTCTAAACTTTGTCTACTTTAGAACTCTGGGGTACTAACTTAAGACTTCTAAATATAAAGTTTTTCATCGCTAACATACTTTAATTCATCATTTAGAATATGTTAGAGTACAATTTCTTGCCTTTAAATGTGGGAAGCGGCCAAGATAATCATCCAGAGCAATGAAATGTAACTATAGATTTGTAAACTAATACATTTTCAATGAATTCTCATAGTTTCAGAAATATGATTTTTTCCCTAGTTTAGAACTTTGAAAATGGTTTTAAGGCTTCGAAATAACAAAAATTCTTAGCAAAAGGCTATTTAGGAAGTCTGAATATTAAACTTTAGACCTCTAAAATACACAGGATGCAATTCTATCCAAATTTAGCCTACTTAAAAATTCAAAAGTAATAACTGCAAAACTCTAATCTGCATTACATTTCAAATCTTTTAAAATTTTATTTAGTTTAGAACTCTAAGGTACTAACTTAAGACTTCAGAAAATTAAGATTTTCTAAGCTTACATACCATAATTCATCATTTACGACATGTTTTGGTACAATTTCTTACTTTTAAATGCAAGAAAAGCCAAGAGAATCATCCACAGGAATGAAATGCAACTTGAATACGTTTGTAAAATAACACATTTTCAATGAATCCTCATACTTTCGAAAATCTTATACTTTTCCTACTTTTGAACTTTGAAAACTATTTTCAAGCTACTAAAGAATGACAACAAAAGGATAATTAGGAAGTCTGAACATTAAACTTTAGATCTCTCAAAAGCGCAAGATGCAATTCAATCCAAATTTAGCCTAATAAAAACTTTGAAGTGATAACTTCAAAACTCTAAAATGCATCACATTTCATATCTTTTCAAACTTTGTCTACTTCAGAACTTTGAGGTATTAACTTAAAACTTCAAAAAATTGAGATTTTCTTAGCTTACATACTTTAATTCATCATTTTTAATATGTTTAAGTATAATATTTAGCTTTTAAATGGGGGAAAAGGCCAAGAGAATCATCTAGAACAATGAAATGCAACATGAGTATGTTTGTAAAATAATAATTTTTTAGTGAATTTTATTAGTTTCAAAAATTAGAGTTTAATTCCTACTTTAGAACTTTGAAAATGATTTTCAGGCTTCTGAAGAATGACGATTATCAGCAAAAGGCTATTTAGGAAGTCTGAATATTAAACTTTAGACCTCTAAAATACGCAGGATGCAATTCTATCCAAATTAAGCCTACTTAAAATTTTTAAAGTAATAACTTCAAAACTCTGCTACGCATTACATTTCAAAACTTTTTCTACTTCCGAACTCTAAAGTATTTACTTAAGACTACTAAAAATTGAGATTTTCTAAGCCTACATACTTTAATTCATCATTTCCAATATGTCTAAGTATAATTTTTGGCTTTTAAATGTGGGAAATGACCAAAAGAATCATCTAGAGGCATGAAATGCAACAAGAATATGTTTGTAAAATAATACTTTTTTAGTGAATTCTATTAGTTACGAAAATCTGATTTTTTTTCCTACTTTAGATCTTTGAAAATGGTTTTCAGGCTTCTAAAGAATGACAATTATCAGCAAAAGGTTATTTAGGAAGTTTGAACATTAAACTTTAAACCTCTAAAATGCTTAGGATGCAATTCTATCCAAATTTAGCCTATTTAAAAATTCTAAAGTAATAACTTCAAAACTCTGATACGCGGTACATTTCAAATCTTTTCTAACTTTGTCTTCTTTTTAGAACTTTGAGGCACTAACTTAAGACTTTTGAAAATCAAGATTTTCTTAAGTTACATACTTTAATTCCTCATTTATGATATGTTTGAGTATAATGTCCTTCTTTTAAACATTGGAAATGGCCAAGAAAATCAACCAGAGTAATGAAATGCAACTTGAATATGTTTGTAAAATAATATATTTTTAGCAAATCCTTATAGTTTTAGAAATATGATTTTTTTGGCTACTTTAGAACTTTGAAAATGGATTTCACACTTCTAAAGAATAAAAATTCTTAGCATAAGGCTATTTAGGAAGTCTAAACATTACACTTTAGACCTCTATAATGCACAAGATGCAATTCTCTCCAAATTTAACTTATTTAAAAATTCAGAAGTAATAACTTCAAAACTCTGATATGCATTATATTTCAAATCTTTTCAAACATTGTCTAGTTTAGAACTCTGATGTACTAACTTAAGACTTTAAAAAATTGAGATTTTCTAAGCTTACATACTTTAATTCATCATTTATGATATGTTTGAGTACAATTTCTTGCTTTTAAACATGGGAAAGGGCAAAGAGAATCATTCAGAGGAATGAAAAGCAGCAAGAATATATTTGTAAAATAATACATATTGTATGAATCCTCATTGTTTCAGAAATCTCATTTTTTTCATACTTCAGAACTTGGAAAACGATTTTAAAATTTTTGAAGTGCTTTAATTCTAACCAAAAGGCTATTCGAAAAATCTGAACATTAAACTTTAGACCTCTAAAGTGCGTAGGATGCAATTCTATCCAAATTTAACTTATTTAAAAATTCAGAAGTAATAACTTCAAAACTTTGATATGCGTTACATTTCAAATCTTTTCTAACTTTGTCTTCTTTTTAGAACTTTGCGGTACTAGCTTAAGACTTTTGAAAATCAAGACTTTCTTAAGTTACATAGTTTAATTCATCATTTACAATATGTTTGAGTACAAGTTCCTTCTTTTAAAAGCTAGAAATAGCCAAGAAAATCAACTAGAGTAATGAAATGCAACTGAAATATGTTTGTTAAATAATACATTTTAAGTGAATCCTCTTTATTTTGAAAATCTGATTTTTTCCCTACTTTAGAACTTTGAAACCAGTTTTCTGGCTTCTGAAAAATGAGAATTCTTAGCAAAAAGATATTAAAGAAATCTGAACATTAAACTTTAGACCTTTAAAATGCATAGTCTGCAATTCTATCCAAATTTAGCATATTTAAAAATTCTAATAAAATAACTTCAAAATTCTAATACACGTTACATTTCAAATGTTTTCAAACTCTGCCTACTTCCGAACTCTAAGGTAATCACTTACAACTTCTAAAATTTGAGAATTTCTTAGCTTCCATACTTTAATTCATCATTTATAATAAGGTTGACTACAGTTTTTTCTTTTAAATGCTAGAAAAGGCAAAGCAAATCATTCAAATGAATGAAATGTAGCTTGAATACTTTTATAAAATAATTCATTTTTCATGAATCCTTGTTGTTTCAAAAATATTTTCTTTTGCCTACTTAAGAACTTTGAAAATGGTTTTCAAACTTTTGAAGTACCACCATACTAAGCAATAGGCTAATTTAGAAGTTTGAACATTAAACTTTAGACTACTAAAATGAGCAGGATGCAATTCTATCCAAATTTAGCTTATTTAAAATTTTCAAATTAATAACTTCAAAACTCTGATATGCATTACATTTCAAATCTTTTCAAACTTTGTCTACTTTACAACTCTAAGAGACTAACTTAAGACTTCTGAAAAATAGCAATTTCATTCACTTATATACTTTAATTCATCATTTACGATACATTTGAGTACCATTTCTTGCTCATAAACGGGGAAAACAACCAAGAGAATCATCCAGAGTAATGAAATGCAACTTGAATATGTTTGTAAAATAATATATTTTTAGTGAATCCTTATAGTTTTAGAAATATGATTTTTTTGCGTACTTTAGAACTTTGAAAATAGATTTCACACTTTTCAAGAACAAAAATTCTTAGCATAAGGCTATTTAGGAAGTCTAAACATTGACCTATAAATTGTGCAGGATACAATTCTCTCCAAATTTAACTTATTTAAAAATTCGAAAGTAATAACTTCAAAACTCTAATATGCATTACATTTCAAATCTTTTCAAACTTTGTCTAGTTCAGAACTCTGAGGTACAAACTTAAGACTTTAGAAAATTAAGATTTTCTAAGCTTAGATACTTTAATTCATCATTTATGATATGTTTGAGTACTATTTCTTGCCTTTAAATGTGGGAAAGGGCAAAGAGAATCATTCAGAGGAATGAAAAGTAGCATGAATACATTTGTAAAATAATACATTTTGTATGAATCCTCATTGTTTCAGAAATCTCATTTTTTTTCATACTTGAGAACTTGAAAAATGATTTTAAAACTTTTGAAGTGCTTCAATTCTAAGCAAAAGGCTATTCAAGAAATCTAAATGTTAAAATTTAGACCTCTAAAGTGCGTAGCATGCAATTCTATCCAAATTTAACTTATTTAAAAATTCAGAAGTAATAACTTCAAAACTCTGATACGCATTATATTTCAAATCTTTTCAAACTTTGTCTAGTTCAGAACTCTAAGGTACTAACTTAAGACTTTAGAAAATTGAGATTTTCTAAGCTTATATACTTTAATTCAACATTTATGATATGTTTGAGTACAATTTCTTGCTTTTAAACATGGGAAATGGCAAAGATAATCATTCAGAGGAATGAAAAGTAGCATGAATACATTTGTAAAATACTACATTTTGTATGAATCCTTATTGTTTTAGAAATCTTATTTTTTTCATACTTCAGAACTTTTGAAAATGGTTTTAAAACTTTTGAAGTGTTTCAATTCCAAGCAAAAGGCTACTCGAGAAATCTGAATGTTAAACTTTAGACCTCTAAAGTGCACAGGATGCAATTCTTAGCTTATTTAAAAATTCAGAAGTAATGACTTCAAAACTTTGAAATGCATTACATTTCAAATCTTTTCGAACTTTGTCTAGTTCAGAACTCTGAGGTACTAGCTTAAGACTTTAGAAAATTAAGATTTTCTAAGCTTACATACTTTAATTCATCTTTTACGATTTGTTTGAGTATAATTTCTCGCTTTTAAACATGGGAAATGGCCAAGAGAATCATCCAGAGGAATGAAATGCACTATGAATAAGTTTGTAAAATAATATATTTTCTATGAATCCTCATTATTTCAAAAATCTCATTTGTTTTGCCCACTTCAGAACTGTGAAAACGGATTTAATGCTTCTAAAGTGCTTCAATTCTAAGCTAAAGGCTATTCAAGAAATCTGAATATTAAACTTTAGGCCTCTAAAATGCGCAGGATGCAATTCTCTCCAAATTTAGCTTATTTAAAAATTCAAAAGTAACAATTTCAAAACTCTAATACACATTATATTTCAAATCTTTTCAAACTTTGTGTGGTTCCAAACTTTGAGGTACTAACTTAAAACTTCAAAAATTTGAGATTTTCTAAGCTTACATACTTTAATTCATCATTTACAATATGTTTGAGTACAATTTCTTTCTTTTAAACATGGGAAATGACCAAGAGAATTATCCAAAGGAATGAAATGCACCATGAATATGTTTTTAAAATAATACATTTTGTATGAATCCTTGTTGTTTCAAAAATCTCATTTTTTTGCCCACTTCAAAACTTTGAAAACGGTTTTAAACTTCTGAAGGGCTTCAATTCTAAGAAAAAGGCTATTCAAGCAATCTGAACATTAAACTTTACACCTCTGAAATGCGCAGGATGCAATTCTATCAAAATTTAGCATATTTAAAAATTTTGAAAAAATAACTTTAAAACTCTAATATATGTAACATTTCAAATGTTTTCAAACTTTGCCATCTTCAGAGCTTTGAGGTAGTAACTTTAAACTTCCAAAATTTGAGAATTCTCAGCTTCCTACTATAATTCATTATTTACAATAAGTCTGACTACAATTTTTTTCTTTTAAATGTTGGAAAAGACAAAGAGAATCATCTAGATGAATGAAATGCACCTTGAATACATTTGTAAAATAATACATTATCTATGAATCCTCACTGTTTTAGAAATCTCATTTTTTTGCCTACTTTAGAACTTTGAAAATGATTTTAAAACTTTCAAAGTACTTCAATTCTAATCAAAAGGTTATTCCAGAAGTCTACACATTAAACTTTAGGTCTCTACAATGCGTAGGATGCAATTCTATCCAAATTTAGCACATTTAAAAATTTTGAAGAAATAACTTCAAAACTCTAATACACATAACATTTCAAATGTTTTCAAACTTTGCCATCTTCGGAACTCTGAGGTAGTAACTTTAAACTTCTAAAATTCAAGAATTTTTTAGCTTCCATACTTTAATTCAGCATTTACAATAATTTTGACTATAACATTTTTTCTTTTAAATTGTGGAAAAAGAAAAGAGAATCATCTAGATGAATGAAATGCACCGTGAATATGCTTATAAAATAACACATTTTTTGTGAATCCTCATTGTTTCAGAAATCTTTTTTTTTTTTTTGCCTACTTCAAAACTTTGAAACCGGTTTTCAAACTTCTTAAGTACCACAATTCAAAGCAAAATGCTAATTCAGAAGTCTAAACATTAAACTTTAGACCTCTAAAATGTGCAGGATGCAATTCTATCCAAATTTAGCATATTTAAAATTTTGAAGAAATAACTTCAAAACTCTAATACACCTAACATTTCAAATGTTTTCAAACTTTGCCATCTTTAGAACTCCGAGGTAGTAACTTTAAACTTCTAAAATTCAAGAATTTCTTGGCTTTCATACTTTAATTCATAATTTACAATAAGTTTGACTATAACATTTTTCTTTTAAATGGTGGAGAAAGCAAAGAGAATCATCCAAATGAATGAAATGCACCTTGAATATGTTTGTAAAATAATATATTTTTTTGTGAATCCTTATTATTTCATAAATCTTTTTTTTCCTACTTTGGAACTTTGAAAACAGTTTTCAAACTTCTTAAGTACCACAATTCAAAGCAAAAGGCTAACTCAGAAGTCTGAACATTAATCTTTAGACCTCCAAAATGTGCAAGATGCAATTCTATCCAAATTTAGCCTATTAAAAATTATGAAGTAATAACTTCAAAACTCTAATATGCATTACATTTCAAATCTTTTCAAACTTTGTCTATTTCAAAACTCGGAAGTACTAACCTAAGACTTATGAAAATTGAGATTTTCATAGCTAACATACTTTGATTCATCATTTATGATATCTTTGAGTATAATTTCTTACTTTTAAATGAGAGAAATGGCCAAGAGAATCATCCGGAGCAATGAAATGCAACTTGAATATATTTGTAAAATAATACATTTTCAGTGAATCCTCATATTTTTGAAAGTCTAATTTTTTTGCCAACCTTAGAACTTTGAAAATGGTTTTTAGGCTATTGAAGAATGACAATTATTTGCAAAAGGTTATTTAGGAAGTCTAAAATTTAAACTTTAGACCTTCTCAAATGCGTAGGACACATTTCTATCAAAATTTGGCGTAGTTAAAAATTCTAAAGTAATAACTTCAAAACTCTGAAACATGTTACATTTCAAATCTTGTCAAACATTGTCTACTTCAAAACTCTGAGGTATTAACTCAAGACTTCTGAAAAAGGAGATTTCCATAGCTTACATACTTTATTTCATCATTTTCAATATGTTTTTAAGTACAATTTTTCGCTTTTAAACGTGGAAAATGGCTAGGAAAATCATCGAGAGGAATGAAATGCAACTTGAATATGTCTGTAAAATAATACACTTTCAGTGAATCCTCATAGTTTCAAAAATATTATTTTTTCCCAACTTTAGAACTTTGAAAATGGTTTTCAAGCTTCTAAAGAATGAAAATTCTTAATAGAAGACTATTTAGGAAGTCCGAACATTAAACTTTAGACCTCTAAAATGTGTAGGATGCAATTTTATCCTAATTTAGCCTATTTAAAAATAAGAAAGTAATAACTTCAAAATTCTGATATGCATTACATTTCAAATTTTTTCAAACTTTATCGAGTTCAGAACTCTGAGGTACTAACATAAGACTACAGAAAATTGAGATTTTCTAAGCTTGCATACTTTAATTAATCATTTACGATATATTTGAGTACAATTTATTCCTTTTAAACTCAAGAAACACCAAGAGAATCATCAAGAGCAATGGAATGCAACTTGAATACATTTGTAAAATGAACTTTGAAAATGGTTTTAAGGCTTGTAAAGATCAAAAATTCTTAGCAAAAGGCTATTTAGGAAATTAGAACATTAAACTTTGGACCTCTAAAATTTGCATGATGCAATTATATCCAAATTCAGCCTATTTAAAATTTCAAAAGTAATAAGTTCAAAAATCTGATACCCATTATATTCCAAATCTTTTCAAACCTTGTCTAGTTTAGAACTCTGAGGTACTAGCTTAAGATTTTAGAAAATTAAGATTTTCTAAGATTACACACTTTAATTCATCATTTACGATGTGTTTGAGTATAATTTCTTGATTTTAAATGCGAAAATGGCCAAGTGAGTCATCTAAAGCAATGAAATGCAACTTGAATACGTTTGTAAAATAATACATTTTTAGTGAATCCTCAAAGTTTTAGAAATATGATTTTTTTTCCTACTTTAGAACTTTGAAAAAAGGTTTTCATGCTTCTAAAGAACAAAAATTCTTAGCAAGAGGCTATTTAGGAAGTCTGAAGATTAAACTTTAGACCTTTAAAATGCATAAAATGGAATTCTATCCAAATTTAGCTTATTTAAAAATTTACAAGTAATAACTTCAAAATTATAATACAAATTACATTTCAAATCTTTTTAAACTTTGTCTAGTTCAGTAATCTAAGATACTAACTTAAGACTTCAGAAAATTGAGATTTTATTAGCTTATATACTTTAAATCTTCATTTTCAATATGTTTAAGTACAATTTTTGGCTTTTAAACGTAGGAAATGGACAAGAGAATCATCTAGAGGCATGAAATGCAACTTGAATATGTTTGTAATGTAATACTTTTTTCATGAATTCTATTAGTTTTGGAAATCTAATTTTTTTCCTACTTTAGAACTTTGAAAATGGTTTTCATGCTTTTGAAAAATAATAATTCTTAGCAAAAGGCTATTTAGGAAGTCTTAATATTAAACTTTAGACCTCTGTAATGTGCAATATGCAATTCTATCCAAATTTAGCATTTTTGAAAATTCTAAAGCAATAACTTCAAAACTCAAATACTCATTACCTTTGAAATGTTTACAAACTCTACCTACTTCATAACTCAGAGGTAGTAACTTACAACTTCTAAAATTCATGAATTTCTTAGCTTCCATACTTTAATTCATCATTTATGATATGTTTGACTATAATTTTTGGCTTTTAAACATGGAAAACGGCCAAGAGAATCATATAGAGCAATGAAATGCAACTTGAATACATTTGTAAAATAATATATTTTTAGTGAATACTATTAGTTTTAGAAATCTATTTTTTCCCTACTTTAGAACTTTGAAGACAGTTTTCAGGCTTCTGTAGAAAGATTTTTCTTAGCAAAAGGCTATTTAGGAAGACTGAACATTAAAGTTTAGACCTATGAAATGCGCAACAAGAAATTCTATCCAAATTTAGCCTATTTAAAAATTCTAAAGTAATAGCTTAGAAACTCTAATACACATTACATTTCAAATCTTTTATAACTTTGTCTACTTCAGAACTCTGAGGTACTAACTTCAGACTTCTGAAAATCAAACTTTTCATAGCTAACATACTTTAATTCATCATTTATGATATGTTTGAGTATAATTTCTTACTTTTAAATGTGGAAAATGGCTAAGAGAATTATCTAGAGCAATGAAATGCAACTTGAATATATTTGTAAAATAATACATTTTCAATTAATACTATTAGTTTTGTAAATTTGATTTTTTTTACCAACTTTAGAACTTTGAAAATGGCTTTTAGGCTTCTTAAGAATGACTTTTCTCAGCAAAAGGCTATTTAGGAACTCTGAACATTAAACTTGAGACCTCTAAATTATGCAGGATGTAATTCAATCCAAATTTAACCTACTTAAAAATTCTGAAGTAGTAACTTCAAAATTCAAATACGCGTTACATTTCAAATCTTTTCAAACTTTGTTTACTTTCGAACTCTGAGGGACTAGCTTAAGACTTCTGAAAATAGAGATTTCTTTTGCTTATGTACTTTAATTCATCTTTTACAATATGTTTAAATGCAATTTCTGGCTTTTAAACGTGGGAAACAACCAAGAAAATTTTTGAGAGGAATGTAATGCAACTTGAATACATTTGTAAAATAATTCATTTTAAGAGAATCCTCATAGTTTTAGAAATATGATATTTTTTGCCTACTTTAGAACTTTGAAAATGGTTTTTAGGCATGTAATGAACGAAAATTCTTAGCAAAAGGCTATTTCGAAAGTCTAAACATTGAACTTTAGACCTTTAAAATACGTTGGATGCAATTCTATCCTAATTTAGCCTATTTAAAATTTTAGAATTAATAACTTCAAAACTTTGATATGCATTACATTTCAAATCTTTTCAAATAATGTCTAGTTTAGAACTCTAAGGTACAAACTTCAGACTTCAGAAAATTGAGATTTTCTAAGCTTACATAGTTTAGTTTAACATTTACAATATGTTTGAGTATAATTTCTTGCTTCTAAATGTGGGAAACGACCAAGAAAATCATCCAGAGCAATGAAATGCAACATGAATATGTTTGTAAAATAATGAATTTTCAATGAATCCTAATAGTTTTAGAAATTTAATTTTTTTTGCCTACTTTAGAACTTTGAAAACTGTTTTTAGGCTTCTAAAGAACAAAAATTCCTAGCAAAATTTTATTTAGGAAGTCTAAACATTAAACTTTAGACCGCTAAAATGCCCAAGATGCAATTCTATCCCAATTTGGCCTATTTAAAAATTCAAAAGTAAAAACTTCAAAACTCTGATACACGTTACATTTCAAATCATTTTAAAACTTTGTCTAGTTCAGAACTTTGAGTTATTAACATAATACTTTAGAAAATTGAGATTTTCTAAGCTTCCATACTTTAATTCATCATTTATGATATGTTTGAGTACTATTTTTGCTTTTAAACATGGGAAACGGCCAAGAGAATGATCCAGAGAAATGAAATGCAATTTGAATACGTTTGTGAAATAATACATTTTCAGTGAATCCTCATAGTTTCAAAATTTTAATTTTTTTTGCCAACTTTGAAACTTTGAAGATTGTTTTTAGGCTTCTAAAGAACAAAAATTCTTAGCAAAAACTATTTAGGAAATTTGAATATTAAACTTTGGTCTTCTAAAATTCATAGGATGTAATTCTATCCAAAACTAGCCTATTTAAAATTCAGAAGTAATAAGTTCAAAACTCTAATATGTGTTAAATTTCAAATCTTTTCAAACTTTGTCTAGTTCAGAACTCTTAGGTACTAACTTAAGACTTCAAAAAATTAAGATTTTCTACGCTTAAATACTTTAATTTGTCATTTATGAGATGTTTGAGTGCAATTTCTTGCTTTAAAACACGGGTAACTGCCAAGAGAATCAACCTGAGGAATGAAATGCAACTTAAATACGTTTGTAAAATAACACATTTTCAATGAATCCTCATAGTTTAGGAAATCCAATTTTTTTCCTACTCTAGAACTTTGAAAATAGTTTTCAAGCTACTGAAGGATGATGATTCTTTGCAATTCTATCTAAATTTAGCCTATTTAAAATTTCTAAAATAATAACTTCAAAACTCTAATACTTGTTACATTTCAAAACTTTTTAAACTTTGTCTACTTTAGAACTTTAAGGTACTAACTTAAGACTTTTGAAAATTAAAATTTTCATAACTTACATAATTCACTTCATCATTTACGATATGTTTGTGTACAATTTCCTTCTTCTAAACACGGGAAACGACCAAGGGAATCATCCTGAACAATGAAATGCAACTTGAATTCCTTAGTACAATAATACATTTTAGTTGAATCCTCATAGTTTCAGAAATCTTATTTTTTTACCTACTTTCAAACTTTTAAAACAATTTTCTGTCTTTTGAAGAATGACAATTCTGAGCAATAGGTATTTAGGAAGTCTGAACATTAAACTTTAGATCTCTACATTGTGCAATACGCAATTCTATCCAAATTTAGCATATTTAAAAATTCTGAAGAAATAACTTCAAAACTCTGATACGCGTTACATTTCAAATGTTTTCAAACTTTGTCTACTTTAGAACTCTGAGTTAGTAACTTACAACTTCTAAAATTCAAGAATTTCTTAGCTTCCATGCATTAATTCAACAATTACAATAAGTTTGACTAATATTTTTTCCTTTTAAATGCTAAAAAAGGCAAAGAGAATCATCTAGATGAATGAAATGAACCTTGAATACACTTGTAAAATAATACATTTTCTGTGAATCCTCATTGTTGCAGAAACCTTTTTTTTGCCTACTTTAGAAATTTGAAAATGGTTTTCAAACTTCTGAAGTACCACCATACTAAACAAAGGCTAATTCAAAAGTCTGAACATTTAACTTTTGATTTCTAAAATGCACAGGATGCAATTCTATCCAAATTTAGACTATTGAAAAATTTTGAAATAATAACTTCAAAACTCTAACATGCATTGCATTTCAAATCTTTTCAACCTTAGTCTACTTCAGAAATCTGAGTTACTAACTTAAGACTTCTGAAAATTGATATTTTCATTGCTAACAAACTTTAATTCATCATTTATGATATATTTGAGTACAATTTCTTACTTTTAAAAGCAAAAAATTACCAAGAGAATCATCTAGAGCATTGAAACTCAACTTGAATACATTTGTAAAATAATACATTTTTAGTGAATACTATTAGTTTTGAAAAATCTGATTTTTTTTGCTTACTTTAGAACTTTCAAAATGGTTCTTAGGTTACTACAGAATGACTTTTCTCAGCAACAGGCTATTTAGGAACTCTGAATATTGAACTTTAGACCTCTAAAATGCACATGATGGAATTATATCCAAATTTAGCCTGTTAAAAAATTCTGAAGTAATATCTTCAAAACTCTTATACATGTTACATTTCAAATCATTTCAAACTTTACCTGCTTCATAACTCTGAGGGACTAACTTAAGACTTCTAAACTTAGAGATTTTATTCACTCCTAAAATTCCAATATGCATTAGATTTCAAATCTTTTCAAACAATGTCTAGTTTAGAACTCTGAGGTACAAACTTTAGACTTCAAAAAATTAAGATTTTCTAAGCTTACATACTTTAATTCATCATTTACGATATGTTTAAGTACAATTTATTGCTTCTAAATGCAAGAAACGACCAAGAGAGTCATCTATCCAAATTTAGCATTTTTAAAAATTATAAAGCAATAACTTCAAACTCAAATACTCAATATGTTTGAAATGTTTACAAACCCTACCTAGTTCATAACTCAGAGGTAGTAACTTACAACTTCTAAAATTCATGAATTTCTTTGCTTTCATACTTTAATTCATCATTTATGATATGTTTGAGTACAATTTCTGGCTTTTAAACATGGTAAACAGCCAAGAGAATGATATAGAGCAATGAAATGCAACTTGAATACATTTGTAAAATAATCTATTTTTAGTGAATACTATTAGTTTCAAAAATCTATTTTGTTCCTACTTTAGAACTTTGAAAACAGTTTTCAAGCTTGTGTAGAAAGATTTTTCTTAGCAAAAGGCTATTTAGGAAGACTGAACATTAAAGTTTAGACCTCTAAAATGCACAACAAGCAATTCTATTCAAATTTAGCCAATTTAAAACTTCTAAAATAATAGCTTGAAAACTCTAATATGCATTATATTTCAAATCTTTTCAAACTTTGTCTACTTCAGAACTATGAGGTACTAACTTAAGACTTCTGAAAATTGAGCTTTTCATAGCTAACATACATTAATTCATCATTTATGATATGTTTGAGTTCAATTTCTAGCCTTTAATCGCTAAAAATGGCCAAGAGAATCATCCAGAACTTTGAAAATGGTTTTTAGGCTTCTCAAGAATGACTTTTCTTAGCAAAAGGCTATTTAGGAAGTCTGAGCATTAAACTTTAGACTTCTAAATTGCTCAGGATGCAATTCCATCCAAATCTAGCCAATTTATAAATTTTATAGTAATAACTACAAATCTCTAATACGCATTACATTTCAAATCTTTTCAAATTTTATCTACTTCAGAACTCTGAGGGACTAACTTAAGACTTCTGAAAATAGAGATTTTCTTCACTTACATGCTTTGATTCATCATTTTCAATACATTTAAGTACAATTTTTGCTTTTAAACACAGGAAAAGGCCAAGAGAATCATCGAGAGGAATGAAATGCAACTCGAATATGTTTATAAAAGAATACATTTTTAGTGAATCCTCATGGTTTCAGAAATATAATTTTTTTCCTACTTTAGAACTTTGAAAATAGTTTTCAGGCTTCTAAAGAACGAAAATTCTTAGCAAAAGTCTATTTTGGATGTTTGAATATTAAACTTTGTACCTCTAAAATGCTTAAGATGAAATTTTATCCAAATTTAGCCTATTTAGAAATTTAGAAGCTATAATTTTAAAACTTTGATAAGCGCTATATTTTAAATCTTTTCAAACTTTGTCTAGTTCAAAACTCTAAGGTACTAACCTAAGACTTCAAAAAATTGAGATTTTCCAAGCTACATACTTTCATTCATCCTTTATGAAATGTTTGAGTACAATTTCTTGCTTTAAAATGTGGGTAATGGCCAAGAGAATCATCCAGAGGAATGAAATGCAACTTGAATATGTTTGTAAATTAACACATTTTCAATGAATCCTTATAGTTTAGGAAATTTGATTTTTTCCTACTTTAGAACTTTGAAAATAGTTTTCAAGCTCCTGAAGGATGACAATTCTCTGAAAAAGGCAATTTAGGATGTCTGAGCATAGAACTTTAGACTTCTCAAATGTGCAGGATGCAATTCTATCCAAATTTATAGTATTTAAAAATTCTAAAGTAATAACTTCAAAACTCTAATACGCATTATATTTCAAATCTTTTCAAACTTTGTCTACTTCAGAACTTTGAAGTACTAACTTAAAACTTCTGAAAATTGAGATTTTCAAAAGTTACATACTTCAATTCATAATTTACAATATGGTTGAGTACAATTTCCTTCTTCAAAATGAGGGAAACTGCCAAAGGAATCATCCAAAACAAGGAAATGCAACATGAATGCATTTGTAAAATAATATATTTTAGTTGAATTCTAATATTTTCAAAAATCTTAGTTTTTTACCAACTTTAGAACTTTTAAAATGATTTCTAGGCTTCTGAAGATTTATAAATTTTAGCAAAAGGCTATTTAGGAAGTCTAAACATTAAATTTAGATCTCTAAAATGTGTAGTATACAATTCTATCTAAATTAAGCCAATTTAAAAATTTTGAAGTAATAACTTCAAATCTCTAATACATGTTACATTTTAAATCTTTTCAAATTTTGTCTAGTTTAGAACTCTGAAGGACTAACTTAAGACTTTTGAAAAAAGAGATTTCCTTTGCTTTAATACTTTAATTTATCATTTTCAGTATGTTTTAGCATAATTTTTATCTTTTAAACATGGAAAATGGCCATGAGAATCATCGAGAGGAATGAAATGCAACTTGAATACATTTATAAAATAATACATTTTTAGTGAATCCTCATTATTTCAGAAATATGATTATTTTTTCCTCATTGAGAACTTTGAAAATAATTTCTAGGCTTCTAAAGAACGAAAATTCTTAGAAAAGGCAATTTGCTAAGAACTTTGAAGATGATTTTCAAACTTTTGAAGTACCAACATACTAAGCAAAAGGCTTATTCAGAAGTTTGAACATTAAACTTTAGACCTCTAAAATGCGTAGGATGCATTTCTACCCAAATTTAACATATTTAAAAATTTTGAAGAAATAACTTTAAAACTCTAACACACATTACATTTCAAATGTTTTCAAACTCTACCTACTTCAGAACTCTGAGGTAGTAACTTACAACTTCTTAAATTCGATAATTACTTATCTTCCACAGCTATAATTCAAGGTAATAACTTTGACTATAATTTTTTTCTTTTAAATGCTGAAAAATGCAAAGAGAATCATCTAGATGAATGAAATGCTCCTTTAATATGTTTGTAAAATAATATACTTTCCATGAACTTTTCAGAAATCTTTTTTTTTTACCTAATTCAAAACTTCAAAAAAGGTTTTAGAAGTATTGAAGTCCACCATACTAAGCAAAAGGTTATTTAGGGAGTCTGAACATTAAACATTAGACCTCTAAACTATGTAGGATGCAATTCCAACCCAATTTAGCCTATTCAAAAATTCTAAAGTAATAACTTCAAAACTTTTATATGCATTACATTTCAAATCTTTTCAACATTTGTCTACTTCAGAACTCTGAGGTACTAACTTAAGACTTCTATAAATTGAGATTTTCATAGCAAACAAACTTTAATTCATCATTTGTGATATGTTTGACAACAATTTCTTGCTTTTTAGTGTAAGAAATGGCCAAGAGAATAATCTAGAGCAATGAAATGCAACTTGAATACATTTGTAAAATAATACATTTTTAGTAAATACTATTATTTTTGGAAATGCTTTTTTTTTTTACTTACTTTAGAACTTTGAAAATGGTTCTTAGGTTTTTGAAGAATAACTTTTCTCAGCAAAAGGCTATTTAGGAAGTTTGAACATTAACCTTTAAACCTCTAAAATGCGCAGGATGCAATTTTGTCCAAATTTAGCCTATTTAAAAATTCTTAAGTAATAACTTTAAAACTTTGATATGCGTTACATTTCAAATCTTTTCAAACTTTGCCAACTTAATAACTTTGAGGGACTAACATAAGACTTCTAAAAATAGAATTTTCTTCTCTAAAATTCTTTAATTCATCATTTCCAATATGTTTAGGTACAATTTCTAGCTTTTAAACATGAGAAACAACTAAGAGAATCATCGAGAAGAATGAAATGCAACTTGAATATGTTTGTAAAATAATACATTTTCAGTGAATCCTCATAGTTTCAAAATTTTGATTTTTTCTACCTACTTTAAAACTTTTAAAACAATTTTCAGCTTTTAAAAGAACGACAATTCTCATCAAAAGG